>JAGXCT010036009.1:0-30879 GCA_022495035.1 Philopotamus ludificatus | reverse complement strand
GCCTAACTTTCTAAAGCGTATTTTTTCTATAGCGTGGTCCCTATCTGAACGTTATAGAAGGGTTGACTGTATAGTATTTCTATTAATAAGTGTTATATTTCTGTATTCTTTCATACTAGGTTTATTTTGTTTATAAAAAGATAATTTGAGTTCATCACTCGGGTTTTCAATTTCTATTCAGGGGCGGCTCGTTCTAATACACTGCAGAGCTGCAGCACCCCCAAGAAAATTGAGGGAATACATATTTTTATATTTATTTACTTCACTACGATGGATGGATGGCATAACAGAGAGATTCCAAAGCCATTCGCCCATATAAAGAGTCCATAAAGTAGAAGCAGGGGTCGCGCTGCGACTCGATGCCGTCATACTGACTCACTGTAGCGCAGTCATATTGACTCACAGCTTCTGTGGGTCACGTGCCGCTTGGCACTTATTTTATTATATTTACCTTGCTCTATTTTTTAAATTTTAAATAAAATATGAGCAAAATACACTTTTTTCATTTTGAATATTCCGCAGCACCCCTAGAAATTTTACCCACGAATTGCCACTGTTCCTATCCTTTACAAATACAATTACACTAAGTTCATCCTATATTTATTAAAATCATCATAAGGAACGAACGCAAAATAAAGGAGACAATTTAGGCAAAAACTTTTTATAAGGGAACGTATCCCGGAAAACCATTTCTTTTTTATGGAGTTTACATTTAGACGACTTTTCATGAACATATCCACCGCGAAAATCGAGGGCTCGGTGTATGTATACATATGTATGTTAATAGTTATTTGCCAAGGTCAATTTCAACAAGCAGCCAACCATATGTTTTTTACTATTATTAATGTACACTCTAAGTCAGCGGTGCGCAAACTGGGTCCGCGGTGTCGTAGGGGACCGCGAAGCCGTTTTGGTGGGACCGCAACAATTATCTTATTGCACTCACACGTGAGATGGCTTTCCAAAGGGAAAGTTTAAAAAATAGTTTTTACTACATATAAACCTGGCACTACAAGGAAAAGATATAACAGTGCTCCATTGGCACGAGAAATTAGCAGCTTTCAAAATGAAGCTAGAATTATGGCATGTAAAATTAGAGAAAAAGAATTTTGCCCCATTTCCACAGCTGAACACTTATATTGATGAAAATGATCTTAACATCGATGACGATATCCTTGAGGTAATGAAAAGACATTTATCAATTCTTGGCGAGAAAATTTCTTAATATTTTACTGATATACGAGAATTTGCAAAATTCTATCGATTTACCAATAAAGCAAGAAATTCTAAAAAGTTTGCGCACCGCTGCTCTAACTATATCTGCGATATAATTTATAAATCTAAATTATCGAGACTAGACTTATGCACCGCGTACAAATTTATAAATATATTTGCTTTAATCCTCGTTCCAAAGTCAGATACATGACTGTGACACTACTTTTGATATAAAAAACTGCAGTATGACTCGCTAGTTTTAAATAGATGACTTCATCCGAATAACGCGAGACAATGGCGTCATTGAATTATTATTCAACGCGATATTTTTTTAATACGTGCGTTATTTTATACGGGACAAAAAGTTATTGACCGGACTAATTCCTGCGGTACGGTCGACGAGATGCACCGACGCCATGGGAAAGCCCAAAATACGTCGTGCTATTCTTACGGGATCGCGTTCGCTCATTTTTTTCAATTACTGTTATGAAGGTTCTTCGCTGCCGCAATTTTATCCTCAATCAATCACCGATGACGCAATCGCCGGCGACTTATCTCGAGTGAGGCAAATATGTGAAACGTGTCTGAAAATTGGAGGTGGAACTGATTTGGTTGTATATTAATTTACGATGCGATTCGGATAGAAATTGATTCGCATGATGCATTCGCTTTGCAAAGCCACAGATGACAAATGCAACCGACCGCCGTTGTGGCCGTATAAGGCGCCTCAGAGTGCGAGTCGCGAATTCTCAATAGAGGAAAATTTAAAAAAAATCAACTATTAATTCATTAAACTTTCTTATCGGATCAAAACTCAGTACACGTTGAATCAATTCATGTATTAGGGGGACCGAAAAGTAATCAAAATCTTGATTAACGGCGCACCATCTGTGCGTCTCTTTTGTCTCGGGATGAAGCCGATCTTTACGAAAGAACAATGGTTTTCTTCCGGAGAAGTACCTGTTCCGACCCCTCGACCATCGCTAGCAATAAAGATGGTCCTCGTTTGCGTGCGGTGGAATTTTCCTGGAATTATACAATATGGATTACACGGTTACAGCGACAGGGTATCGCGGACAACTCGAGCAAACGAACCGAGAGCTCATAAAATAACGATCTGGTCGTTAACAAAAAAAGTGATCCTTCAACAAGATAACGCGAGGCCTCGCGCTGCAACAGAGAAAACAATAAGGGAGCTTGGATCGGAATTTTTAACTCATCCACCCTATTCACCGGATCTCGCGCCGTCGGATTACCAGCTTTTCAGATCGTTAGAGCATACATTAATTAACACTATGGCGGCCGGGCATATATCTAAGCGAACTTCGTCGGGGGGCGGCAATCTTTTTGGAGAATTCAAGAAAAAGAACTTAAAATAAAAAATAAATTATAATTAAAAAAGATGCAGATCCTAGATGTCTCCGAGATATCTGAACGGCACCCTTCGTATTAAAATATTTCCTCAATATGTTTTTCCAGCGGTGAATCGGTCTTTCGAGAAAAATGCTCGCATCGGAATTGCACCGCCTTTTCGGCCCTTAGATCCCTAAGGGGGCGACTTATAAATTACGACTCATTAGCTCGATCCCGTCCCCGACGAAATGCGATATTCATGCACGCTTCAATTCGTAAAATATACTTTTAATTGTTACCGTCATACATATTCGCAAAGTATTCGTACGCGAGCAAAGTTTAATTTGCCAAATAAAAAAAAATACTCGTCGAAAACCTCCGATTATAGTAAAAATATAAAATAGTACATACGAGTAGGGCCAGCGACCGATAATAGTCGACGAACGCGCGGTATGAACGTTCGTATCGTCGGCGGCTCATGGTACACACGCCGTATCGTCGGCCACCGAGCGTCGGGCGCGCCACAAGACGACATGCGTATCGACGGTCATTAACACGTTTATTGCCGAGCAAAAATTTTGAAAGTTCGGGCTCGGCCAGTAACAAATTTTGGTTGGATATTACGTATGTTATTGTAAGTAATATAAATAACGCGTAACATGTAATCGGGAGAGGTCACGGTGGCCATTTATGCAAGAAAATCCAACGTAAAAAGTATCCGGCGGCCCCTGGGTAACATTTCGTTTTCGATATTTTTGCCGGCCACCGTGGCGCTGGGCGAGCTTTAAGTGCCGGGCACATGTGGCCACCGTGACGGTAAACGCGTTAAATTGTTAACCCTTTGGACGCGCAAAGCGACTATAGTCGCCCGAATTTTTCTACCTCTTCGACGCGTAAATCGACTATAGTCCATGGCTTGTAAAAAACGTAACCTTTGGACGCGGTAATCGACTTCGCCGTCGCCTCGCATTTACGCCATCGTCTGTGATATACAGCCCTTTTTTTAACATTGCGCAGGATTTTTTTACGAAAAAAATATTTTTTTGATATTTAAATTTCATTTTTGAGCCCCCCTCCCCCCAAAATATAGCCTGACGACTATTTTTTGGTGTATTAAATCACGATATTCTCAAAAAAAAGTAAAAAGAATTTTATAGAATACCTTATTTTTCATGGAAAATTTGCATTTTTCAAATCAACTTTTTTTTCGTTTACCGCGTTGAAAGGGTTAAGAGGTAAAAAAAAGATTGAAATTATTTTGTTGATTAGTATTTAAGCCGTTTTTAATAAATAAACGGTTCCCCTTAATATTACGCTCGTCACAAAAGAAACAATAAAATGCTTATATTAAGTAAAAGATATTTTTAAATTAAATCGAACGGGAGATAATCGCTCGCGGCGACGGGACGCGTCGCGATCCGTCGCCGCATTTCTGCATTCGGATTAAACGTTCGATTCGCGAGCTCTTTCCGTCGTTCCCGTTACGATTTTATTGCCATTTTGTGCCAACTATGTCCGCCCGCGACTCGCGGCGATCGCCGCTCGTCGTTCGACCGGCATTCCGGGACCGCAAACCGTATTTCGATTCCGACCGTCCGATTCGATCGACGCGACACGGAAATGCGGGCGGACAAAACGACCTCGACGATTCCGCGATATTCGCCCGCGAGGACGATAGACTTCCAAAAAACGCAGTCATAACGAAAAGGTCGAAGAGTTGCGAGAGCGCGGATCGTTTCGATCGGAGAGCCGGGCAAAATTCGACGACGTCGACTACATTTCGAGCCTCCCGCCCCGCATCGTTCGTCGCCGTTTAACGCGTTACATAATTTAAGCTCGCGGACGTCCCGCGGACGTCCCGCGGAGCTCCGATCGAACGGTCGTCGTCGTCTTCCGACCGCTCGAAGGCCGCATCGCCGCGGACCTCGGCCCGAAATACCGTCGCTTCCACCTTCCGTCGTCGCCCTCGCGAATAGCTCGCCAACAGAGATGCGGCTTTCGCAATTTCGATCGATTTATTAGCGTTTCGGCGACGACGTCGCCGCCAGAAATCGACGGACGACGCTCTATTCGGTCGTTCGTCGATTAACACCGATTTATTGGGGAAAAAATCTGTTATCGTCTTTATAGAACATTTGTCGCGAAATGTTAGGGTTGCAGCTCTAAGGCGACCGATATCAGACCGATAATGTAAATTAGCCCCCGGCCGCGTCGATTGGGGGGGGGGGGGTGTCTATTTGGGATCCCAAATTTTGTATGTTTCTCGAATAACTCTTTTCGGATAAATCCTCCGCGTCGCAAACTTTTTGAATTTGTTTAAAAATCGTCTAAAAAATAAATATTATAAATAATCGTCGAACTTTAGCGTCCGCGATTGCGAAAAAAATTTAAATCGGGGAATAAATTATTCTGCGAATTTGGCGCGACGCAAAGAATTCGCGCCGAGACGGATCGGAGGATCGAAAAATTCGGAGGGACGTCGATCGTCGATCGCGTCGAAGTCGTTCCCGGAGAATTTGCGACGAGCGAACGATCGTCCCCGCGAACTCCGTCCTCGGCTCGGGCCCTCGAAAGACGACGACTCGCCGTTTCGGCCCTCGACGATCGGTCGAAGCGGCGGAACCGGGGGCCGCTCGTTCGTTCGATCGGGCCGGAGGGAACCGCGACCGCTCCGACCGCCCGGCGAAAACGGCGGCCGACCTCTCGAATAAATTTTTGCGCGAATCGAGGCGACCGACCCGATTATCGACGAACGATTAGGCGCTCGACCGCGCCTTCGACCGCGGAGCCGAAGCGGTCGAACCGAGGCGCCTTTCGTTCGCGAGGAAAGGAAGCGGAGCTCGGCGGCGCGGGAAGAAGGAAATCGCGGGGAAAACCCGAGCCGGCGCCGATTTCGCCCCGTCGGCGTCTCCGAGCGACGGCCCGAGGCCGGAGTCGAGCGAAATCCCGGAGAGCCGCTCCGACCGGCGCGATCGCAAAAAAGGTCGTTCCGGCTTCGCGACGGGCGGCCGGAAGCGTCGCGCAAACCGAAATCGAAAGGCGGAACTCCGCCGTCGCGGACGAAGGGGACGCGACGAGAGGGGATTTTTGTATTTTTATTTAGGTCACCTTTTTAATAAATACGCGACGCGAAGCGATCGAACGCCTCGCGGTCGACGACGAAAATAAAAGCTCGACGCGTCGAAGTCGCCGGTTCGCGGAGAAATCTCGCCCTCCGCGCAAAGAAAACCCGGCGAAAAACGTCCGCCCCGCCGGCCGTCGCGACGGGTCGAAGGCGAGAGCGCCGCGGAAACTAAAAATTGGCGCGCGGTTCCCGTTTTTCGAAGGGCGAGGGAGGTCGACCGCGCCCCGGCCTCCGCGCGAGGATCGCGAAGCGAGGTCGACGGCGACGAGGCGAGATTTGCGCGGGCAAAAAATGGGCCGAGCCGCGATCGCAAAATCTTCGCGCTCGTCGACCCTTCGGGGCCTTCGGAGCCTTCGCCTCCTTCGCCTCCTTCGACGTCCTCGCGAACGCGGCGAAACGGCGTCGCGAGCGATCTCGCCGAACTTTTTGACGGAGACACTTACCGAAGTCGGGCGAGGCGTCGGCCCGGTCCTCTTCCCTGCGCTCGAGCTCCGGTCCTCCCCACTGGACAGTTCGTAATCCCAAACAGGTATCATATAACGAGAGAGGCACTGGAAAGTTTCGTCATAAAACGATTAACATCGAAGCACCTGAAAGCGAACGCCGGCGTCAGTCGACGGAGCTCCGACGGCGACGGAGGCGAAGGGCGCGGGTCGGGGCGGTCGCGCCTGCGCCCCGGCGACCCCGGCCGCTCGCCCGTCGAGCTCGACGTCGACTGACCGAAGCCGAACCGAACCCGGGCCGAACCCGGCCGAGCCCGGCGAAATCGAACCGAGATCGAACCGAAAGCGAAACGGAACCGAACCGGAAGGGGGACCGCAGCGCGAGCGGCGCCGGCCGCGCCCGTTCGAATTTCCCGCGGCCGACTCCGCTCGGCTATCGATCGGGGCGCCGGGCCCCGCTCCGCTCGGCGCCGACTGAAAAAAAGGAAATTTGGAAAGTCTTGCATAACCCGAAATTCGAAATCGATCCGATCGCGCCGACCCGTCGCGCATTATTTCCGACCCGCGGTCGCGAACGAGCGGCCGCGACCCGCCGGCCCGGCCCCGGCGCGCCCCGGCCCGGCCAGGCCAGGCCCTGCCGCCGCCGCCGCCGCCGCCGCCGCTCGCCCGCCCGCGCCCCTGCTCCCGCCCGCGGCTGTGCGCAGCACCCTGCGCGCCGCCGCCGCCCGACAGCTCCGCGCCGACTGCGCGCCGCCGACGCGCGCGGTGGCGGCCGGTGTTGCCAGTCCCCGCCGAAAAATATCGCCCCCCTTTCCGTTTCGCTCGCCGTCTAGATTTTTCCGCGACTTCGAGGAAAAAGAACCGAACCCTCCGAACGACTCCGCAATTCTCGAAGAATATGCGACGTCCCCCCTTGCGAACTCTCAAAGTCCCGCCGCCTCTCCTCCCGCCGAACCCGAAAGGGGGAAGCGGAAAAATCACGATCGAAACTCGCCTGTAGTATTTAAAAAAAAACGCATAAAACGAATAAAAGATTTTTTGAGAGAAGACGTCGAGACCCCGCCGAAGAACGCCGTCGATCGATCTTCGGAATCTTCGTTTGGGCCGGGTCGCCGATCTTCGCGCGGCCCGAGAGCCTCGGCTCGATCGATCGGAGCTCGGAGGGCCTTCGTTTATGTCTAAAGTCGATCCGCGACGACGAAGATCTATCGATCGAGCGGAAGCGAACGATTTTCTTAATCTTTAAAAAAAATATTTTTTTAACCCTTTCCCCCGGATATTTTTAATCGAATCTACGTTCCCCTCCCGTTAATCGTATTTTACGAATTATAAAAAAAATTTCGTCGGTAAAACGAATGAGAAACGTTCTATAGGGTTTGACGTATTTTTTTATAAATAAATAGAGAATAGACGCGATTCAAATATTTTGCTAAAATTTTTTGCTTTCAATAAATATGCAAAAGACCCGATCGCGCAAAAGTCGAGGACCGCCCGCCGACCTCCGTCGATCTTCGTCCGTAGAGCTCGGGCACGTTTTACGCATTTTTTTTAAATGTTCATAGTTCTCGTCGTGGATTCCGGTTAAAAATAATATTTAAAGGATGTCGGTCGATATTGTAAAAGAATATGATTGTCGGCTTCATTTTTATTTCCATGAAAATTATCTAACACATTTTTTTTTTAAATCGACATTATATAATCTAAATTGCAATATAGACAAATGCAAACACTTTTGCTAATTTATTTAATAAACCAATAATATATATATATAAATATATGTTATTGGTTTATTAAATAAAAACAATAACGTTGACAATTATACATTCTCGTTGAAGAAAAATTGAATTCTCCGCGTATTAAAGTATAAATAAACTCGCAATAGAAGCGAGTTGTTGTTCGTCGACAAAATTTGCCGTCGATAATATACACATAATATTAATAAATAGGCAACGCCGAGCGAGAGGACGTTCCGGTTTAAAGTTCGTATGTTATAGTATGGATTTATCGGCCGCGTCGATGCGACGTTCGACTCGAACGACCTCATAGACCTCGATGTGCGCTTAGAATTATTTTTCTTCACGCCGCGGGCAAATTTTCGAGGATATTTGTAATTTTGGGAATCCGTATTTGAGTTATCGCATTGATGTTGACGGCCCCCGTCGGCGCGGCGATTATCCTCTCTGAAACAAACGATAATTTTAAGAATATATATGTAAAAATAGGAGGAAAAATATATATACACTTCCCGAATTAAAAAACTTACCGAAGAGCTCCGGCGGCGGGCTCCCGGGAGGAGGCGGCGGCGGCGGTAATCTGTCCCAATGCGGATGATAGTCGGGCCACGTCTCCGGGCAGGGATAGGCGTGACCGCCGCTCGATTTTCCGTGCTTCCTTTTGTTCTTCGAGGGATCCTTAAAAATTTCAACCGACGACATAATATTCCCGTTATAATTATTACGAATAAGAAATGTATAATACCTTCTCGGGAGCGGCCAAAACTTCGTTTTCGCAATCCGAATCTTGTCCGGGTAAAAATCCATCCGCAAAACACACACGTTTTGCACGATTTATTCTGGGATCCGCTCTCATTGTTCTCGAACTACTGTTAAAGTATTTATTAAATTAATAAAAATATTATTATATTATAATCATATTTATTTTCGGAGGTAGGAATAGAATTTTTGTTACCTACGACGGGTCCTAATATATGAAATTTGTAAATATAATATACGTACGATATCAAGATTCCTTTTTCCGGGGAAATACATTGGGAATTGTTAAGATTCGGTCGCGGTTCTTCGAGGGCGATCAAATTGTCGTCTAAAAATATTTTAAAAATTAAATGTCTAAAGTTACGACCCGCCCGACGACCATCATATTTATCTTATGTTTACCCGGTCCCAATAACACCATATTGATTCGATCGTCGAGTGACAGTTTTCGTGGGGACGTTTTGACTTCTTCAAAAGTGTCTTCGAGCGGAATTTCTTTCCCGTACATATCGTAATCTAATCCATAAATTTCCTCATCGTAAGTCGTATCGTTTTGTGCGATGCCGCAAAACGAAATGGTTTGTATTTTATAAATTTTATTCTCGGTCGGTTCGGATTCCGTCGCTCGAGATTCGTCCACTCGAGGAACTCCCGAGCCTCGTATTGGCGATTCGATCGGTTTACCCTCCGCTTTAGTCGGATCTTCGATTAATGCAGTCGTAGTAGATGGCATACCTAATATTACAAAATTTAGTCACATATAGATATACCGATAACAAAAAAAATGTAAAAAATCGTAAAGCATTTACCCCATCTTGTCTTTCTTTCTTTTCTTGTATTTTTAACCAAAGGTTTTGAATCGATCGCAATATTGTCCACATTCTGCGACGTTTTATTGGATATATCAATATCGTTCTAAGAGCAATGATAAAATTACACGAATGAATATTATATATAAGAGTTGATATTATAAATGAATATTATAAATTTAGAAATAGATTCCTAACAAAATTAGAGCTTACGTGAGAAATGGTTGATTTTTCCAAGAAATCTGTCATAACATTTTCAACAGAATCAAATTGCATTTTGAGTCTCTCTTCGTTTGCGATAATCTCTTTGCATTTATTTTGCACGGCGAGATTCGCTTCGACTGATTCAGCATTTAAATCCGTCTCTGCAGATCTATTAAAATCTATATCTTCCCCTGTATTACCGATTGTTCCATTATTTGGAATTATATCGTGAATTCTTTTGAAATTTTCAATCTTAATGTCTGGTGTTCTATAACTATTACTACCCTGGAGGAAGTCGTTCTGGAGCTCGCTGGCGCTTATTATTTCGTGTCGATACGGTGCTCTATTTGTATTAGATAACTCAATATTTCTGTTTTTTATTTGGGCTTCTTCGTTGTCCGACGTCTTTTCCGTTTTAATGTTGAGTAACGTATTTGTGTTGAATTTTCCCGTCGATTTTAATTCAGTTTCCATAGGTTTTCTATTTCTTTTTATTTCTCTTTCATAATCACTGGAGTCATCGGACGAAGCGTGCTTTCGTTTATTTTTGTTTTCTTCGTTGGATTGTGTGGATGACCCGCTGGATGAAGAGGAACCGCTCGAACTCTCTTCGGATGCGTATGATTTTTTTCTCTTTTTGCAATCATTTTTAGAAGAATCGTTCGATTTCCTCTTATTTTTTTTCACTTCTTCTGGCAAAAGAGTATTCGGTATATTATAACTTTTACCTATGAAATAACAATTAATAAAAATATATACATATATACTATAATATTAATAAAAAATGGAAAAATTCCAGGTGTTCATGAATAATTACATGTATAAAATTAATTAATTACCATTATTACACATTTCGATGTGTGGTTGAATATTATCGATCATAGTTTTCTTCTTTTTTTCTTGTTTTGCTTTTAGCTTCTTCCTCTTCTTTTTTTTGTTTTTCATTTTCCTTGCCAACTCTTTTGCTTTAGCAACAATCAACAATTTTTTACGTTTGGATTTTGACAGCTTACGATATTTCTAAATATACAGAAAAAAGATTTTATATAGGGATGAACTGTCCATTCATTATTTTTAGTATATTACCTTCTTCAATTGGGTTTTTTTACTTTTTTTTCTAGATTTTTTATCACCGGCCGAAGAACTAGTACTCTCGGTACTTGATAAATCTTGACTGCTATATGAGCTGTCGCTGCTAGATGAATCGTCACTGTCGGCCGTAGACACGCTAGAAGATAGTGAACTATCACTAGAAGTGCTACTGCTACTGGTAGTACTGCTACTAGTGGAACTGCTCGATGTTTGTGTTCTGGAATCGTCGCTGGACGATGTAAACTCGGAGGATGAAGAAGTTCTTTGTGATTTTGAAGAATTTTTGTGCTTCCCCTTTGCTCGCCTCGAACTAATTTTAGCGTGTCCTTTCCTTTTTTTGTCCAACTTAGAGCTAAAAATAGCAAAGAAACCATTCACAAAAATGTATAAACAACAAAAATTAAATTTTCTGTAAAATCTTATTACATCAGATTTTTTTTATTAATTTTCCCAGTGTCCGATTCACTTTCAGTGGTCCATTTATTAATGTCACCTAAATTCATAGCGGCATCTTCATTTAACACATCATTGCCAATATTTGGATTATCTTCGTTGATATCGATTATTTTAGCACTGGTGTTGATTCTAGTAGATACATTTTCTCTATCAAACTCCGTAGAACTAGTTTGATTGGATGTAATTAATAAATCATTTTCAGAATTAATAAAATTATTCTGTGAATCCTCAGCTTCTGGCTCTTTAAAATCGGTGCTAGGTAATGCAGTTTTATCTAATGTAGAATTTTTATATGCGGGAAGTGTTTGTTCTTCGGTTACTGTTGAACAAACTGCTTCCATAAACTTTTCATATTCAGAATCGAGTGTCGAGGTTACAATCTCTGAAGTGTCTGTTGTTTCTTTATCAAATGATGATTGATTTATTTTCAGACTCGCTATTTTATTTAAATTGTCATTTAAGTTCGTGGAAGTTTTAAAATCTATAACAGATTTTTTATCTACGGTGAATAATTTTGAATCAAAATTAAGTAAATTATTAGTGTTAAATTCATCATTTTTATGAAAAGAATCATTATTAGTTGGAGATTCGTCAGTTTCCCAATACGAGATTAAATTAAACGAAGCGTTACTTGTCAGAGCAATATTCGTTTTGGGGTACCACGGTTGAGAATTTCGTAAATTTCGTTCGAGTCTGAAATTGCAAATCGGTAAGTGACTGAGCGAAATCAGAACATAATACTTTCACACAACAATAAGCGGTACTTACATATCACCCGAAGGAATTTGACCCCTGATGATACCGACATTGCTAGAGAGTTTTTCAATGCTCTTCTGCCTTTTTTCCTTACATTTGCAAGATTCAAAATTTTCACAATATTCTAGCAAGGGTTCAATTGTTGTTAACCTATAAAATAATTGGGGGGAATAAATTTTTCACAAATAAATATTTAATAGTGAATGTGGGTATATTTGAAACCTGTAACAGATAGTCGAACCGTGCATTTTTGGTTGACAGCTCTGAACGATGTCCTCTAATATTGAATTTGTTTTTTCATTTATCATCGAGAAAACACTTTTATTTGTTACTAAAGACAAACTTGACATTTTATCACGACTTAGATTTTTAAAACTTGAATCCAGACTAGTTTGACTTAATGCTGAACCGATCGGAAACGAATTATCGGAATCGTGACTCGACTCCATTCCGGGACTATAAATGCTTGGATCCACATCGTGTTCTGTGTTTTTCTTTGAAATAATACTCCTTTCTGAAGAAGATGATGATTTATGTAAATCGTCAGCATAACTGTGTAAAGGTGAAATCGAGAATTCTCTCGATTTTGCAGATTGAGATTCATAATTTTCCCTTAGAGGAACAAAAGTGTCACGTAAAAATTTACTGCTAATTATTTCAGTTTCTGGTAGTAAATCATTCTTTGCATTATCTAAAACATCGGATTCGTTTTTCTGAATGTCAGTGTCGTTGTACGTAAACATATCGGTTAAGGTATTGTTTGGAACATTCATGGACATGTTTTTAACGGAACTTTCTGATACGTCCAATAAAATGTCCTTTTCGTTTGTATCAGAATCGTTACAAGCGGGTACACATTTACTATCTGTTGATTTAGAATCAGATGCTCCAGAATTATTTGAAGCCTTATAATTATCACTTTTTGCGTAAGATTTTTTTTTGTCATATTTATCATAAAAGCGTTCGGAAGAGCGTCTATTTCTTGATCTATTAGAAACTTCGCCATACTGTCTTGTTTTATACGAATCATATCTATTATTTTTGTAGTCGTACTGCCTCGAATAATTTCCTCTGCCAAAAACGTTCCGATTATTGACTTGTCCCGGATTGTCTGATTTTCGAACGATATCTTCAGATTTACCCGAATTATTTTTATAAAGCTTAAACGTAAAATTTGGTTCCGCGGTTAGAGATGTAGTTCCATCGAGAATGGATTCAATATCTTCCGGATCTAAAAAAAATGTAAAATAAGAGTTATCTTTTAATTATTATCAAGTATTTAAGAGAGAAACCCAATTTACTGAGGAAATTTTTTATCGGCGGCATTGCCTTGGTCGGCATGGGTTTTGGAGTCAGTCCTTTTACAGCAGTTCCCGCAGCAACTAACCCGAGCGGTACGCCTAATTGGTCCAGCGCCCATTTTGTGTCTTCCTCTTTCATCATATTTTTCATATCCATAAACAATCTGTATCGTCGCTCATAACTAGACATTACTGAAAAAAGCAAAAAGTCAATAAAACAAATTAAAAATTATACAAACGGCCAAGAATTACCACCTTTTTTTGTTTTTTTTGGTGACGTTTTGGTTTTATCATCATCCGAAATATTGGAAAACCTGGATACTTTTTTGGAGGAGCCGTCAGGATTTGAACCTGCTAATTACAAAATGATATTATTTACTGATTAATAACGTTACATCTTGCAAAGAAAAATATTATATTAATTTAATTTACCGGGGTTACTGCCGAGATCTGTGCTCAGCGTAGACGATGACGTCGACGTTGCAGCCAATAATTGCTTTTTCTGTATGCAAAATGCTTGGAGTCGTTTTTTGGCTCTATCAACACCGAGCACCGACGGCTTAAAACTGATCGATGTCGGAGATTGCTACAATTATATTTTGAAACGTGTATATAAATTATAAATTATTATAACTTTATTAACGATTTAAGGAGCGCAATATATATCTACCGTAACTTCGTCATTGCATTTTCCATCGCGATCGGGAATTCTTTCGTAAGCCGGAGAATTAGTTTTACTTGTATTCGGGGCAGTTTGCAGTTCGGAAACGTTTTGGTTAAAATTTTTTGGGGAATTTGATGAAAAATCAAAATTATCCGATATATTAAATTGAGAAAATTCTGATTTTTTATTATCCAACGCGGAAAAGGGAACGTCCTTCGAATTGGACGAATTGTCGGTCGACATGGTGTCCGTTTGCCTTTTATCTAAGACCGGAGAGCCCAATCCGTCGACGGACGCGAAAACAATTCATCGCATCGGCGGCCAGCACGATTGCGTAGGTGTGACATACACAATTTTAAATTTATTTACACTATACTAGTCGTATGCGATAATTATCCGCGAAACAACTACCCAAATGTCAAGTTAGGCCGCATCATTTTTTTTAATCATCCACTAGAGCTCTTAAGTCACTACTCAACGGGCATGTATTGCCGAGCATATTTATATTTTATTCCATTTCTCGTATCTCATATTTCGAGACTCCTAGCGTACCTAACCTACCGTACCTAACCATAGCACAATCCTTACACGAGTACATTTACAGTCAGCCCTCCTATAACGCTTCCTCATTCGCTGTTTTCTACAAAATCGGTTTAAAACATCGAAGTTAGTACTCTTCTTCAGGCCGGCCGCGCACCAGACATTAAATAAGCACTAGATCCGGCATGTCTTTTGACACGGAAAAAAATATAGGAGCTATACGAGCACGCGCGCATAGTTGTATTAGTACCCGTATTTGATTCTCGTATCATCTCTGAACATTCTTGTATAATTAATAAAGCGATTCGGGTAATACAGGTTTTCACTTTAAATGAACCATTTTGCATTGAAATGTACTGTTTTGCATTTTAAATTAACCAATTTTCTATTGAAATGTCTATTGAAAAAGGGTAAATTTGAAATGCAAAATGGTTAATTTGATTTGCAAAAGGGTTAATTTGATATACAAAAAGCTGTATTTGAAGTGAAAAATGTGTAATGAAAATCCGTATAATAATTTTTAACCGATCCTCCACGACGGTTCAAAACCAAAGCCGCTTGCCGATGGGGTATATTTTGTATGAAAATATACTCTAAAACAAGAATTGAAAAAAAATCTTCGACAAAACTTTGACATTCTGAAAAAATGGATTATTCTATGAATAAAAATATAGTAAACCCACCTATAATGTTTGCGGCAGTTTTTTCCTATAACGTCGATCCCCCCTATAACGTACATTTTTTAAAACGCTAATTACGACGGAGGTGCCTCCAGGTGGCAAAGACCTGCCTCGTGGTTAATATGGCACTTAAATAAATTAGAATTTTCATAAAAATATTTTGTAATTTTATAAAATTAACTATTATAATGCGATATTTCAATATTAATTGATCTTTTCTGCCCGCATGTTGCGGGAAGATTACGTCAGCCAAAATACGAAAGGATATCGCTCATCGAGCGAGTCAAGTCATTTGCGCTGGTATACACGTAAAAAAGTAAAAAAAGAAAAATGAAAATGTTTGTTTTAATGATTTCCTTCAAATCAAAAAATAAAATTGAAAAATCTATCTTGACGTTATAGGGGGGTTTACTGTAGTTAACCATGATATATATTAGTAGAAAAATCCAAAATATCGATCTAGTTTTGAATTTTTCTACTGATTAATGCGACGCGGAGGTGACGACTGAGGCCCGCTTCCGGATCGGGGCATGTTATTTCTCCACTAGCATAGCACGATATTTTTTCTCGCTCATATCCGGTACGGAGCTATAAAAAACATCTTTCTCTTGCTAATAGAAACAATATTGTGTTTTTTTCGCAATTCTGACAACAAATGTTAATGATTATTTATATTTATTCTTTAGACTTTTTTAGACATATACAAAAAGTTTGGGACATTTATATTAAAATCAAAACTTTGGGGTCCGGCATACGCTTTAAGAAAAAGAGGGCGAATTCAATGTCGTTTTTTTAGCTTTTATTTCTTAGAGAGAATAATTGCGTCTCCCATATCGATCCCGCGATCGTCCGTGTGCGCAATAATTTATTTGACCACTATCTCAAAACCTCAGTCGTCTCAAAACCTTATTATTTTAGTCGCATAGAGAAACTATATTGAATATTAGATTCGAAAAGGGGGGAATTCGTTACGATAAAAGAAAATAGGTAACGCGGTGTCCGATAATTGAAATAGGAATAAGATAGCGCCTCTCTCGCGGAATTAGTCGGGATTCTGGGGAGCGTCGTAATGAGGTCGCGGGGTGGCGAGCAGCCTCAGTGAGCGCCGGCGCAGCGGCCGGCTCGCGGCGGGGCGGCTTCTCTCGGCGGCGGCGCCCCCGCTGCCGCCATGTCGGACCGGGCCAGCCAGGACACGCAGCACAGTGAGTCCTCGCCCCCCCCCTCGAGCCTCTCGCCATGGCCCCCGCCGGGGATATTCCGCTCTCTGAAAATGTCAAACAAAGGAAATTTTGCAAAATTTCGTCACCTTCGCGTTTCGCTCGGAAATCGCACTCCGCAGGTTGCGAAAGAGAAAGGAAAATATTCAAAATTGCGTCCGCCGGCCACTTTCTATTCGTAAATTTCGCCGCGAAGGGCGGTCGGCGTTGCACGCGAATCGAATCCGCCTTCGAACCATTAAAATGTCCAAAGTAAAACGACGAGGCGAAGAAATCTAAAAAAAGTATTCGACGACGTTAGGGGTGCGCCGAGAGGGAACGCGAGGCGATGTGACGCGGCATATTTTTTTTCTTTCGATTTTCCTTGCACTTTAGCTTTTTTTTCGGCGACTCCCGTCGACGTCCGCAGCTTGCGATATAATCTCGGGATATTTTAAAATAATTATTGAAGCCCCGATTTTTTTCAACCTGCGAAATCCTTTACGAAGAGTTAGGTCTCACTTGTTTTACGATCGACAGCCCCATCGGTGAAATAATGAAAGGGTTTGCAAACTACGATTTGTGAGATGGACGCGGTTTAAACGGTTCGAGACGACCGACCGGCGTCCTCGACCCTCGCAAAGGTGCAGCATTTTAATTGGTCGGCCCTTCTTATCTTATGAATTTTGTTTTGTATATTCGATATAAATATGACGAGAACCCAATAAAAAATTCTAGATCTAATAATAAAATTCTATATGGAATGCTAGAAATATTCCGAATCTAACCGACCGTATTGTTATTTGGCTAATTTTGAAATTTCAATATTTTATATTACATAATAAAGAACTCACATAAAACGACTCAAATTTTAACAGTCGATAACAGAGGGAGATATTTTGGATTTCATAATTATTTTCAGCCTAGAACTTATTGATTCGCATCCACTGTGGCCGAGAGCTCCATCCGGTTGCTCTAAATTCGCCAAGATAATTTTGAGGATCGTGGATATTCCACCGGTGCGGTAATAAGCTTAACGTATGATCCTTGCTTTAGGGGTTAAAATTAACTTGTTTCTTTGTATATAATTGTAATTAAACTTATTATTCGATAGATATGACAATATACTCGATGCAATTAATGATGAATCTCGAGAACAGAGGCACCTTCAAAACGTGTTTAAAATGAAAAATACCTTACAAAGAGATTTTCTTAACCTTTTCCAATCTGTAGCTGACCTACATATTGCCCCAAAAGATTTTTTAGCAAACTATGAACAAACTTTTTTTTATTTAATGATAAAACTGTTGTGTTTTATTGAATCAGATATGAAATCAAACCCTATACAGCCAAAATAAAAAAACAATGCGAGGAGCTGAAATATTCAGAAAAAAACTTGCAAAAAAAAAGAGTTCATTTCCTTTTTGGTACCCCCAATATTAATTCGGATGTGTAAAAATATTGTTGTAATATTACTTCAATACAGAACCTTGAACATAAATCTCGAAGAAAGCGACCATTTTTCTGTTTTGATTATTATATTTTATATATCAATTTTCTTCAAAGATTTCAGGACATGGGCTATTCCTTTGACATTTTTCCATTTATCTTCTCTAGATTTTCATTTTTCTATTTTTAATTTTTATCACATTATACCATAATTAATGCAAATAGTTTCGGTGACATCAGCCAAGACATTTTTTCTGTTGCTAAATTTCTTTTAATTATTACATGAAGAGCCGTTGTTTTTTGTTTAACATCATATTCATTAGCCATAGGGTGCAAACGAATAGGAATCCTTTGTTGTGACGAGTCACTATCTACTATGTGTTACCTAGGATATAAAAGAGTCTATGCTTAGAATATTCATCTAGGTTATAAATGTCATTAAATGGTCATTTGAAGATATAATCAATTCTCTACATGTGCTAAAGAATTCACATTTGGAATATGTATAAAGAATAATAACCCATGGTAAGCCGAGAACACAATTATCACATTATCATATGGATACTATGGTATAGTAGAGTAATTTTTATACTTGAAAAAATTAGTATGCTTTATAACAGGCCTGGGCAAACTTTATGGCTGAAGGGCCGCACTGGGAATTTTAAAACTACGGCTGGGCCACAAATAAATATTTTCTCTGAATAAACATTATTTATTGTCATGACTAAAATACAAATATTTTTTTGAATCATTTAACCACTTCATGCGCGAATTATTTTTGCCAAAACGTTCCAAAAAAATGTATTTTTTTTTGCTTTTAATTCGAAGCATATAATTATATAAAAAAAACATTAAAATGTTTTTATTTTTTTCAACCCTTTTCGGTCCATTTTTTGCACTTTTACGCAAAAAAATCGTATTGCATGTAAAATCGTAAAATGCATTGAAAATCTATTATCAGGAAAATTGTATTCTTTGTAAACTTAGAGCTGCGCATGGAGATAATTTTCATGTTTTATCGAAAGATAATGCTTTAATCTATGCAAACTATCCACACACGAGAAAATTTCAGCCTTTGGCTGAAATCTCGGTTAGAAGAAAAAGTCAAACAGCCAAATCTGATGATGATTGCTCGCTAACTGGAAATCTGGTCCAATAAAACTCTTGAAACTCAGTGAATTTTCTTTCAAAACCAAAAAGCTGCACAGGACAAAAATTTTATAAAAATTGTTTTATAAATATTATAGGGCCACACAATATTATGAACTATATAACTACAATGTGAACAGAAAATTCTTATAAAAAAGTGAAATTAACATTTAAAAACAGATTTTCTAATCCTTACAGTCCTTCTTTAATGAGATATATAAATTATGAATCAATCAAACTGGTTTAAATATTTTTGTACATTGTTTTTATATTTTTTTAGAATACCATGGTCAGGGAATGGAGTCAACCAGCAATAATTTTGACTCTGGTAATTATATTTTTATTTCTACATACCGTGGGTTATAATCTGCCGAAGATTCAATTTATTTGCAATTTGTGACTAAATATATAATGATTTTGACTAACAAAATACATGGACAAAGTATACTCATATTTAATCAATCACAGATCTAAATGTGTCGCCCACTTGATTAGTAAACACGTGACCGACTTTAAATTAACACACATTTTAATCAATATCCACATTGACTTTTGCATGGAAGAGGTTGCCAGAACTTGAACCTCGGAAAAGGAAATCCTGTAATAAAAAACCTATTCGCCCCGACACAGTGGTAAGGGCTAAAAAGCTTTTGCCACCAATGAGCAAAGAGAGCAAACTTTTTTTCAATAAAAAGTAAACTGTCGAGCTGGTTGTCGCGGTTCCCTAGTTTCTTCAAGTCAAATAATAGGATAGCCGGTTACTTTAGATCTCTATCCAGCTCCAAATCAAGGTTGCAAGTTATTCCACACCTCTGCAGCTGATTTTAGTTTGTGTTAAAGTATACGTCGTTGGTTGGTCTGGGTCAATATTTTTAATTTCAATTTTCTTGCGCCTATTGTATTGTTCTGTATTCTTTGTGAGTTAAACGTTTTTATACTTCCCGAACCAGTTACAATTGTTTTGAAGCCAAGACAGCTTCTTTCTGTACTACTATGATTTCCTTCCTCCATTTCACCCTCCATGATTGTATTCAGAGGTTCCTGCTCCTTGTAAAGAAATTGAAGTACGGTTTCATTCTTAGTTACGTTCTGTGCATGGAATCTTCAACATTCTTGGGTTGCACGACATTTCAAACACCTCCGGTTCTTGTTTGTTATTAATTTAACCTTCTTTATTTTGCTCTATTGATTATTATAAGATTGGTTCACATTGAATTGGTGTTTTCTCGGTTAATATTTGAACAAATCTGTTGTCTTTGAAAGAATCCGGTTTTGATTTATACCCGGTATTAGGTATTTTGTTTGTTATTTGACTCCATTCCAGGGCGAGTGTTATTTTTTACAACTGTTCTTCATGGAAAAGTTATAATGTTTTTTTTATTGGATTCCTTTTTTAGATACTTTTGTTTGATTGTGTCATAAATATTTTTTTAGTTTAGTTGCACATGAAATTGTTTACTCTACATGAGATTCATCATTTCTGTAGTGTATCATTTTTTGTAATTAGGGTTTTTAAAGTATGGAACGTCTCTTATTGTGGTGGTTTTGACAATTTGATATGCTTTTTTATGCATTTCTATTGACCAGTAACTTTTGAAGCTAGCTAAAATAAATAAAATTGATAATCTGATTATGTTGGGTTTTTGATATTTCATTTGCCATTCTTTTGTTGTTAAATAGGTTATCCGATTAAAGATGTAATCTTGTTCACTTTTTGATTTCCAAACCCTCGTTGTTGTTAATTTACCCGCTTTGGAATGTTCCCTCTTGAATTCATCCATAATCTTTTTTGCTCATTCTTATGGAAAAAATAAGAAAATGCCAAATATTGTGGTCACTTTTATTGCCAATTTATTCATTTAAAATTTGGTATGAATCTCGGTGGGCTTAATTTGGATCTGATTTACTTAAATGTCAAATCATTTTTTTAAATTCAAGTTTCATTTTCATTTTCATAGGTCAGCAAGGCCAACAAGAGCAGGAGCTTGCTACAAAAATGCTTCAGATTCAATCTAAAAGATTTTATCTCGATGTTAAACAAAACCGCCGCGGTCGATTTATCAAGGTTGCTGAGGTACGAGTATAAATTAGTCTAATTATTGCACATGTGACGGATTCTCAATAATATATTTTCATCTTATAGATTGGTGCTGATGGCCGACGTAGTCAAGTCTTTTTGGCATTGTCTACAGCCGCCGAATTCCGTGACCACTTAACTTCTTTTAGTGATTTTTATTCATCACTAGGTTCATATTTTTTTTCATCGCATCAATTTATTTTTCATTAAATTTTTTTTGCAAATTATTTATTTATGCCTTCCAGGTCCACCGAATCCCGAGACTGTACCCGAGGATGGTAAGCTAAAATCTGAAATGATGTTAAAAGACAACAGAAGATATTATTTGGATCTTAAGGAAAACTCTAGGGGGCGATTTTTACGCGTCAGTTTTAAGCTTATTTAATTAATATAGTATTAAAAAAAAATGTATATTTCAAATTGTTATTATTAAAGGTTTCTCAAACAATACCGCGTGGAGGACAAAGAACTCAAGTAGCTATACCGGCCCAAGGGATGATAGAATTTCGCGATGCCCTTACTGATTTATTAGAAGATTTTGGTACAGATGATGGGGGGTCAGTATATGTTTTGAAATATAGCGCTTCTCGGTTATTTAGCAACTAATGCAAAATGCGTATCTTATGGCTTCCTAATGTCATACATTTCAATACGCCTTCCAAAGTTCCTCAAGGCTCAAATTTAGGACCTTTATTTTATTATACATAAAATCATCACCTTTTTTGTAATTTTTCACTTGTATTATTGGTAGATGATCTTTCATTGCTGTTGGTCATCGATTCTTTCATCATATGGATGGGCAATTTTAAATCTTCTACCCTTAAGCATTGGAAAATGTTAGGCAATGACATTTTCGAGAGAGCTTCTAAATTTTGAAAACACTTGGTAACAAATAAATA
Source organism: Philopotamus ludificatus (assembly GCA_022495035.1). Taxonomy (NCBI): domain Eukaryota; kingdom Metazoa; phylum Arthropoda; class Insecta; order Trichoptera; family Philopotamidae; genus Philopotamus; species Philopotamus ludificatus. The sequence continues at coordinate 8,980 of JAGXCT010036009.1, read as the reverse complement.
ACCTTTCCAAGCATTCGTCTATTAAAGATTTAGGAATTCTCTTTGACTCCAAATTTAGATTTAATTACATGTATCGGATCTATAAAATAGATTATCAAGTGTTTTAGGCTCTGTCTTGAGAAATTCTTATTACTTGCATTGTAACTTTTTTTTTTTGCCAATTTGACACTTTGAATCACCTCAGATAAAATGAAACCAGAAGAAATTCTTAAGATGAGGGAGTTTGAATTTTAATAATATATGTAACCATATGTTTACACGTATGTATATTTTGTGAGCTATTTTCGCCTTTATTAGTTAATACCTTGGTATATTTTGTAATGCCACTCGCACATAGTTGTAAAATAAATATATTTTTTTAGTTTTAAAGGAGAATTACCGGAGGGACGCTTGCTGCGGGTAGATAACAAGATTTTTTATTTTGATATTGGTCAAAACCATCGTGGAATTTATATGCGTGTAAGCGAGGTGAGCATTTACTCTTGCAGTATTAACCTTTTATATTTAATAATAGTCATCATTAGAAAACATATTTCTCTTCATATTGTGTCTCGTTCCACAACAAAATTTCAAGCAATCCTTAATAGCGCTTAGCTGGTGTTTTTGTTGATAGTTAAATTAATATTAAATCGACAATGAAAAAGATGTATATTTATTTTTTCACAAAAATTTTAATTACATGATCTATTATTTGAATTAATCAAAAACTTCATATTTTGATATTAAATATTACGAGCAAAAATTCATCATTAGGACATTTTTAGTAATAATTGATTGGTGTTATTGCACCTTTGCATTAGAATTATTGGCAGCGGCAACCGTTGCTCGTCTTCTCCTTTTCATACTCAAAATACAAGCTTCATCTTCATGTTAGATTTCATTCCAAAAAACGAGATATTAAAATTGAAATAATTTTGCTATTAAATTGTCAAATTACTCAATATACTTAATTTGGATATTTTATTAAAGATAGCGATTAATCTTATACTTTTATATTCTTAACATTGACATGTAGTGTTTACAATCCACCGATCAGGTCAAAAATAAGTTTCGTACAGCAATTACTGTCCCAGAGAAGTGTTGGGGCAATTTCCGTGATATTTTAGCCGAGTACTGTGAGAAAATGGGTCGCGCTACAGCTGGACCGGCTCAAAATTCTTCCACTATCAATCCGCCTGCCCACCAAGATATGGTTTGGAGCTTTATATATGTTTATTCTTGTTTATTTCTTTTGAACCCAACTAATATTCTGATTTTTTCCAGTAATTAAAATCTGTTGCTGGTGGTGCCTAACTTTAAAGTGAGTTGACGTGATCTTTTTTCATAACTTTTATGGATCAATTTATACTTTGTTCATTACAAGAGGAATTAATTGCATTTTGCAGGAAATAAATACACAGGTGAACCAATTTGAACAAAGTGTGGCTTCCACACTCGAAAAAGGCTGTCCGCCAGCTACAAAGACAAACTAAATTATACACAATTAACTCGTAAATTACAAATTATTTTTGGTATTTATTTGTTAATTACAATTGGTAGGAATTTAAAAACAACTCGTTTTGGTCATTTAATTAAACTGCTGTTTCGGATATATATATATATATGTATTGTTTTAAATGTAATTTGTATTGATTAATTCTGTGTCTGTCGGAATAAGAAATTTTCTCATTGTCGATATTTTATGAACCTCATTGTTTGCTGCTGATGAAATGCTACTTGCTGTTTGCATATTTTTATAAAAATTCTTTCGAAGAAAACCAATGTGCTATTTGCATTTCTTTGATGTCTTATTCAATTTGTTTCGGATTGGCGTTTTAATATATACATTTGTTAATAATATAAGTTATTTGACTATGTTTAGTTACTAATTTAATGATAAATTGCAATTAAATTGCATTTTTTTTCTCGTAACATTAGGATTTTCTTTTAGATATATTTTTGGCATAATTAATTTGTCGAATTACTTTTTATCGTTTCGATCCAATTGCAGGTTATGTGCGATTGGACTTTATATTTTCGCTTTCGTAGTTGGAACGCTTTTTTATTATTTATTCAAGGTTTCATCAAACCTAACGGAACGTTGCGGTTTCATTTTGTTCTCTGCGGAACAAAGTCGCATTGTTGAAAAATCCAAACTTGTAGTTACACATGTTATCTATCCTAAGGATTATTTATTTATATACTTGTAATTAATTTATATTTACTCTTCGCACATTTATATTTTTCTCATATTCCATCGAAGGGTGGAACGTTTTTGTGTTTGTTGACCATTTCTATTTTACTGCCATCGTTTCATTCCATTCTATAACAGCACATCGAATACACTAGTACTTAGTGAATTGTAAACGTAGTGGATGTCCCCATTAAAATACAGTTTCATTCAAAACATCCTACGTGTGCACCGCCGTTGCAACGATGTCACCTGATCAATGAACATTGTTATTGTTTGAAATTGCATGTGCAATTGAAAAAGGCCTCATTACTATAGATTATTCCCCGCCGCGTCCATATCTCTATGTGCGTGTATATATTTGGTCTCGCCGATACTCTAGGTGTTTTTAATGAAGTTGGTATTTTATCTGGAATGTTTATTTTTTCACCGACATTCCCACAGTATATACGTATATGTTTATTTGTTTACCGTTATTATTGTGTTTGTTTTAATATGCACGTTCTGATGAGCAATTTCGTTTTCTTCTTGTGTCAATTAACGTTGTGTATTCATTTTGAATCTTGCACATTTTTTTTGAAAATGTATTCCTGCAATATTAAACTAAATTAGTACACGCCAACTTGCGATACAAAGTAAATACAAATGATAAACGTAATAAATAATAATAATAAAATTAATAATATATAATGAATTACAAATCCACAAAGATCCAGATATTCATATAAAGTTAATAGTTGTCCCCGTTTATATAGTGTTGTTGACATTTAAATATATAATATATTGATAATAGAACATTATCATTTCCTATATTATATTTTCATTAATTTTTTGTACAGATATTGTAAATGTAAAGTATATTTTACAGTTCAAATGCAGTCAGCTCTCTTTTTATATATTAAGTACACAAAACCGAAGCATATCGAAAACAATAATCGCACACTGTCTCTGTGTGCCGACGGCCGCATTCATCCATCTCTCCTTTATGTCTTTTGATACTGCACACACTTTTGTGTACTAGTTTAATTACACAGTACAAAGAAATCTATGTATTCAAATTTTTAAATGTAAGAGTTGACTGCTGTTCCTCAAATGTTATTGTATCCGTCATTGTATTTATATAAATATTATATATATTTACCGTTGGGGGCGAGTGTTCGCGCCCAGCGGATAGGATGTTCTTAAATGAGTGTTATTTTATCACAAACAGCTATGAATGTGGATTGATATTTTGTTGTTGTAGTTATGGTTTCCCAAAGGTATCGGCGATGCGGGGCGGACTCAGTTTTATCCCTCGGATTCACGCTAGGTTAACTGTTTTGTTTTCAACACATCCGTCGTTCTTTTTAAGCTGCAAAATAATGTTTTTGAGTATGATAAGCATTGCTTGCATGATAAAGTGATTATTAAAGGCCATATAAAATGTTACTAGAATTAATATGCTTAATATTTTACTAATATATTTTACTTAGAATAGATTATTACATTATACCGCCTTTTTCTATAATACTCTTCAAATGTACGATTAACATGTTGATTTAATTTTATATTTTAATAATATGGCTTTTAATAATCGCTTCGGTATACATATTTATTTTTCTCATCATAATTATACTTCTATTGTTACTATTATTATTCTAATATATATATGTATATTCATATATATATATAAACATATATATTATAATAAATATATATGTGAAAATAATATGTGTATAAAAAATGTTATTGTATTTTATATATACAGAGTGTGACTTTTGTGGTGCATGGTTAGAGATCTTAGCATGGATATAGAATAGCCTGTCTCATTACCCAAGTGTTCGAACAGTGGCTCGACGAGCCGACGAACGATTGACCAGTCTCGGCGATATTACAGTCGTGAGATATGCCATTGTTCGCTATGAATTATGTTATGTTACTTCAACAGAGCTAAGCACTTACACTGACGCGCGAATTGAGTCGCCTCCGATACAGATATCGAGATTTCGTGTGGTGCCGAGCTTGCGGTATACAAATTGATGACCCGTACAAAGAGCGTAGATACTTTCTGCCGTTCTGTGATAAAATTATGCAGCTCTATAATTTTGTTTATACTTTTCCCATATATCGGTTTATATATTCTCGTACACTCCACCGTCAACATTTATATCTCTATTTAGTGCGGTCTAGTGATCGTACGATAATGTACAATTTAAATATTCACAATACTTACAATATTGTGTATTAATTAATAAGCACGCAATAATTACAAAGCCTCTATATGTGTAATATATTAATTATTATGTAAGTAAATTTTTCGAGAACTCTATTAATAGATAGAACTATATTTCAGCTGTTTTTAAATTTCGTTATTATAAGGAAAACCGGTTGCGGTGGAATGTACGACGTCAGAGTTTCATTTCGACGTATTTAAATGTTGTCCGAGTCCAAGCCCATCGCTGCCTTACTACTATTATTAAATAAATAGTACCAGATTCAATTTATATATCATTCTAAAGTTATGTATATTGCATTATATATTAATAATTATGAAGAAAAAAAAATAGTGAAATAATAATAGATTCTAGTAGGGTTTTAAAGATAACAAAAAAAGTGAATTTATAATTGAAAACATGATTTATCATAATTTCTTTACTCTATTACTAATTGATCTGTGCATAGAGTTTAAAATTATTATGATTTCTACGTTATTATTAATTATTACAAATCAGAAGACGATCGTTACGATGTGTTCGGAAACAGCGGCAGTTGCAATATGTTTGTGTTATTGGGTTTAAATTACCGGGTTCATAATTAATTGTGTGCGTAATTTTGATTTTCCGTCGCCGCTGTTTTGCAACACATCCTATGATCATTTGTGCAGCTCTCGATGATTTTAAACATTTTATTGTTCTATCTGAGTCGCATACAGATTAACATATTTTAAAGTAAAATAATAATTCCGGAAACCGTCTCGTTTTCAATTGATTGACCCTATGGTGTATGTACATATATTCGATTTGATTTAAAAATAATACTAGGATGTCTTTTTACTTTTGGGTAGTCGTCTTCTTCATAGAATTACAGTTTGTGGGTAGCTCAATGTATTAGAACACTTAAGTAAAGTTAAAGCGGATTGCGTGTCAGAGCCGATGCCCGTTGTCGATGTTCATACATCATTATTCAATCAGTTGAAAAATTAAATAAAATAGTGTATCGTCATAAGTCAACATGGGATCAGTGTCACTTTTGTCCAATTGTTCACATTATAAATTCACGGATACGGATGTAGAATAGGACACTTCGCAGTTGGTTATATGTTATTCGTAGAAATGAAAAGCAGAGTTTTGTTGATATGTCCGCTAGCGAGTACTTATTTGTGATGACGGTGAATCGATTGTTTTCCAATGGTCGGGACATTGCGTCGACGTGGAGTAGTCAGCACCGGTTACTTGCAATTTAATTAATTCGCATTGTCAGTGCATTTTGCCGATTGTGTAACGTCAAATTTATTATCGCTAATTTGATTTTGTGTGTAAGCTTGGGATATCTGAAATATTGAATTGTTTATCGTAAAATCCTCGAAAATTGGTCCGCGCTTAAATAAAATCGGTGAAAATTGTGTAACGTGCCATAGAAGATAGTAATCGATAAAAGAGTCGGTACGTGTGTGATAAAAGATATATTAATCGATATGGCATACATTTTGGTCATAATTTATTTTGTACCGGAAGGTTTAATGTGTGTTAGTCGTATTTTTGTTGTTTTGTATAATTGAAGTCGGTTCGTTCTGGAAGTTTGGATATCATTATCGCTCTCGGAATGAAATTTATCATGGAAAAGTGAGTGTTGTGTATTAGAAGAGGACGGCTATGTAACTGCTCGTACACAATCTAAAGAAAGGATGAGAAAACACATAATCTAACCTAGTTTATTGTTAATGTGTAAGCTAGTTTTTAGTTCTATACCATCTTGAAGTGATCTAAAAAATTTATAATATAGTTGTCTAGAAATGAATGTATGTGTGAACTAACCAATAATATTGAGAAGAGCGAGCATAGCTTCTTTATCCGGAGATATAATACGCCACTTGTTAATGATGAATATTGAATATCGACCATTTTTCCCATATCTTATTTTTGTAAAATTGTATGTATTATGACAATATTGTGAGTTTAAATATATCGAAGATGTATATTTTCGTTGTGTTGAAAAATATTGATGTTGGAAATGGATTGTTGTATCGATGATTGTTTGGAGCGCCGGGTCTAATCCGGAATGTTCTTTGTTGACGTTTCCGCGACATATCCCGATAAATTGCAATAAATAATTATCGTTGAAAGCAATGTTTGCTTTATGTAAAGAATAGTCGGTGCAGAGTCGACGCCAACTCCTCGTCTGTTTGAAATTGCTCTCTGTGATTTTGCGACTATCAAATAGTAACTCCTATTTATTTATTTTCCGACAGACGGGCGAGGACGCCGTCCGATTGCATCGATTGTGTGATGTGATTGCTACGCTTGAAGTGATATATGCAAACATACGATGTGATATGTTTAGGTTTAAGATGGGGCGCTTCGAGCGCAGGGTGTCGAGAGAGATGTATTATTTTTCATTATATCGCTTATTTAATTAGAGCCAAATTATAATATTTATATGTATGTATTAGTGTAACACGTTTGTAATTGATTTCTGCGGCGTGTGTAGAGAGGGGATCGAAGACGCGAAGCACTCCCGTGCGACGCAACCAAATGGCAAATCTTTTACACACAAAGCGCGTAAAGTTATTCGTCACGACGATGGATGTAATTAAAATTCTTCCGCCAAAGCTAAAGTTAATTAGCTTACGATCATTGTATCTATTTTTTTGACATTTGGAGTAATTAAAAGTTTAACCTAGTATCACAGCCCATGAGATGGGATGTAGAATTTATTTATTATAGAATTATAAATTATTGGTCTAAATTATTATTATATACATGTCTTTATCAATATTGTGAGCTTTTTTTTTATTGTAAACATGTACTCATAAGCGATAAGTTAGCCCACTTTAAAATATTAGGGCACGTCACGGAGAGGAGTATTGTCGATAGTTTGCATCAAAATTATGGATATATACGCATGTGTATGGGTCATTCCATAGACTCGGGCTTTTCGGTTCGAAAGCTATAAAAGATCTTGATCTCGAGAAATGATCTCACTCGTTGAGCAATAGATTAGTTTATTTTTACTGGGCCAATTAAAATTTTAGCGTTCAAAGAATGTGTTATGTTGAACATGCGTGCGTGGTGCAATTTTGCGTATAAAGTATGTAGGGTATTTTCTAATCGCTTATGTGTATTTAACGGCTCTTTTGTATTTGTCTAAAAATCCTAACTATATAATAAGCTCACAATTAGTAATCGTCGGAGATTTCAAGAAGTTGGCTCATTAGCAATACATGAATCTATATATGTATGTATATTGACATATATTCAATGATTGATATATCGCTCCTTCCGAATGTTTTTTCAGTCAATTTCATTTATAAGAAAATACAATTTTATATTCGTATATTATATATCTCGGTGTTGTGTTCGTGATAAAGGGATTTCATAATTATTTTTCTATTGAATAATGTTTACCCTCTCTATGATTACTATAATTATTATTGGTCTTAGACGACATTAAACTTTATAATACTGAATAGTGGATATTTTTTTAAAATTAACACGATAAAAATTGATGTCTGATCGTCCTGTCGTTTTTTGTCCGCTAGTGCAAATGTCAATGATAATTTTTTGGTTCCCAAAATCAATTCATGTTTTTATTACGTTCGATACAGTGAGCTCGATATTACGGTATATTATTAATGGCTGTATCCAGATTCCATATTGTTTGTTCAGATTCGATAAACAGAATTATCAAGTGTGTAAATTTATCGATATTTTAAATATGTATCTATCGTAGAGATTCCCATTGTAAATCTATTTTTCTTTAATTATGTGATTTTTTTGTCATTGGATCAGCGTACCACCTCCGCTGGCTATAATTAAAAGAATGTATTAACACATGCACATTAACACACATACACATAAGCAGTCACACTAATGATAAATTGTAACAAGTTTCACTCGATATATATGCACTTGTATGTGTATATCACACTATAAAGTGCGTTTTCAGTATTGGTTGGAATTATTTTGTGTAGGAAGACAGGCGTTGGTTTTGTGTCGGCGAAGTGTCACCATCATGTGGCCGATTTTGTGATGATACAAGAGAAATAAATAAAAAAATGTAACCGGTCTTTTACGAGCCCCAGTTGTGTCCGCTTCCACTTTCCAATGTATCCTAGAACGCCATACCAAGTGCATTCAGTAACTTGTTCAAGTTGACTATTAATTGAATTGAGTGTGGTCGTGTGTATCTGATGTGATCGCGATCGCGGTTGAGGGTAATCTTGTCTGACCCGTATTCGAAGAGCCTACTTAACCTGGAGGACAACCCTCGCATTTCTAGCCCTAGAGTTGAGATGGACGCACCTCTGCTGGTGCTTAAGAGGTGGATTTAAGAAGCCCAGGAGCGGCGGAGATTAAATAGTTGTCTCCAGGTGGCAAAGACCCGCTTCTGGTGGGAAGACCATTTAAATGATAATATTAATGGAAGGTTAACATTCCAAATGAATACAAGAGATTACACCACATTTTCTCTTATGGCCATGAAAGATTTTACATTTTGAGATTAAATGATGTACGGTTGGAAAGCTGCATGTGAGTTGCTGTGTTGTCTATATCTGCAAATATGTGCCAATTAATGTCAAAGAAGCAAAGCCAAAGTTGCCATTAACCTAGC
>JAGXCT010036008.1:49616-64386 GCA_022495035.1 Philopotamus ludificatus | reverse complement strand
TTGTTGTTTTCAGTTAAGATATTGGAGAAAGTTTTTGTTAATATCGTTTATATTTCGGTTTTTTTTTGGACGGAGCGTAGCCTGGTAAATACGGAGGGTGAGATATATGTACTTTCCTAGTTCGGCTATATATATATATAGCTGTGCATTGTCTTTTTGCAATATTACTCCTCTTTAGTTGACTAAATTCGGACGTTTTTATCTTAACTTGAGGTTGAACCTCTTTAATTTCTGACAATACATTTTTGACGATATTTTACACGGTTTCAATAATTCAAAACGAATGATCCCATGGATATCCTCTCGTATGCATAAAATAACCTTGTATAATAAGAATTCTGCTTGATGGCTGCTTGATTTTTTTTTACATTGTTTAAAGTTGTGACAAAAAGTGTGGGTTCAGGCTCTTTTTGCACGATCTCAACTTCTAAACTAGGATTGACATATTTGTTAATGACCATTATTAATAGATTCCGTAATTTTGTTTTTTTTTCTATCCCTTCGTCGAAAAGAAGTAGCATGCAGCAACGTGTTCGTCGTCGATTTTGAAGTTAAAGATTTATTTAGCTCTTTTAATTCTTCCCCATGGTTCTATATCCTTTTTCATGTGTTCCATATGCTTCCTCGTTGAACAATTCTGAACATTCAAAGCGATTCAGTTACGAAAGTTGTGCGTCATCACATTGTTGCCTTCCACTTTCTTCTTCATGGCAGTCAGAAGAAGGTGATAATTTGTTCTACGAAGAATTACGAATTCTTGTACTTGATAAAGAACAGTTTTATTTCAACGTTATTTATTAGCACCATATTTGTAATGCAGTCAGTTATTGCCTAGGTTTCTTCAAAAGAGCAAATTTATTTATTAATGTATTTATCTGACGATAGCTAAATTGCAAGAAACTTCAAATCGACATTCACCCATATAAAGGTTCGATAAGGATACGTTGGTGATGTAAAAATGAAGGGGTGATGGGTTGTAAAACTCAAATTCCCCCCTAGTCAGTATAATAAGGAATTCCTAGAGTTTCCCAGATGGTAAACTTTTTCGAGTGCTATCTTAGCACAGTCGCGGTTGACTTACACAATCATCACAAGTTGTTGAATGGTTGAATGTTCGGATATTAAATACTTACAATAGAATTAAGTTTATTTAATACAACTATTAAAATATTTAATAAAATTGTATATAATAATAAAATTTTCTTATTTAAAGATTATAGGATCTCTATTTATTGTTTATTAGATATTTTTTATAAAAAAAATTGTCTTTTTTTTGTGAATTTCGTCACAAAATTATCAAAATTATTGGAAATATGAATAGACTATTATAATGTTTTCTAATATTACGTTAAGTCGCGAAAAAACTGTAATGCGTTGTAAAAATATTTTACTGCAACTGATTAACTATATTTGTATTTTTGAAATCTTAACAATTTTTTTAGTATGTCACTAACTCAAAAGATTGAAAAATTGTTCAATGATTAGGAATTTTTACTAGAATAATATATTTTGATTGAAGTCATCAACATTTTGTCATGTCAGCAATATTATGTTAGGTTTTATTTTGTATAATACATAAAATAGATGAGACATGCTTACACGATATTGTTACCTCATAAAATGGTACGAGAGCTTTCAAGTTTATGTGATTTTTCTTTTAATCCTGGTTAATAATTCCCTCTTCTTGCTAGAAACATTATCGTTGATATATTAGTTATTGAAATACTAAAATCTACCATTGCCATAATTTATTTGGTCTCTGGTTTAATTCCGCAGCGGAGAGCGTCCCTTAGCAATGCGTCCCGACCGCGCCGCAGCCGCTAATTGCGTCTCGGATTTGGCTCCAGTGTGCGGCCTGCGGCCTTCACACAAGTATCTGCACAAGCTCGAGGACCTAAACATTTTTTGTGCGGCCACAAATAAAATGCTTATCTGAGGCAGTTGCACACACGCGGCGTTGGCAAGCGAGCTGGCGCGGCCCGAGAGCGCCAGTAATCTGCGACATACTGTCCTCTAATTGCGGTCCTAATTGCCCCCACGGGGGCCCATGCCAAGCGACGACCCCAAATAGGCCTCCGACTTTGTGCCCACATCTTATGTGGGCCCCACTGCCAAGACTAGCCGAGCACACGTGACCCCTGAATATTATATGTGTTCACACATGAATAAATCTACAGGGCGATTGTTGGCAATTATCTGCTCCCGGATATACGTGTGTTTATTAAGGGCGGATTGCGCACTTACTGACCCTTATGATTTTCTATTATCATTAAAACGTTACGTTTAGGAAAGAAAGGTTATCAAAACAGTATATTTAATGTAATGGAAAGTCGAATTAATTCTAATAATAGCAAAAAGAATGATAATTTTATTAAAATTATTCATATAAATTATATATCAGTTAGTGCGTCTTACATAAATGTTACGATTTTTTTTCGTCAGTCCTTTGAGAATTGCGAAATTTGGATTTGGTTGATTGGAGAAGAAAAATGGATGATAAGAAAGTGGAAAATGTTAATTATAATGGACGCAATGGGAACAAGCCAATTTGTATTCTTGCCGAAATACTTTTCAAATAAATTAAAAACGTTCCTTGGATTAATTGCAAAAGGGGAACGAAATACATTGGGTATTGCAGATTCGGATTTGTCATTGTGACGCTTATTGATATTCATGGCAGTTGATTTCCGCGAAAATAAAAAATGATTAAAATTTATGCGGCGTCGAAAATAAATCCCGCACGCGCAATTCATAATCTGAAATATAATTTTAATGAGTTCGTAAATTTTAAACATAAAATTTTCGAGCAAGGTATTATACACAATCCGTTGCCGACGTTTCTACATTTTCCAAAAATTTCCTTGTAGGGCATAAATCTCATACATGCTGTTTAATCCGAAACGCAATGTCGTATGTATGTAGTTAATCCGTGAGTTAACTTAAGCTTGTATTTATGCAAATGGATATCCGCAAAGCAGTAGAAAATACGTACAACAAATATTCAACTAAGGATAAAAATATAAATTAAGCGATCTATTAAAAGAGAAAGAAAATTGAATTTACCGTAAATACAATACAGGTAGCGCCCTTTCATCACGACCCCGGGTAATGCGAATTCGTTATAACGCGATCTTTATTTAATTTGTAAAGAATTTCATAAACCAAAAGTTTTTTGATGATAGATTTGAAAAATGTATGAAATAATTGAATAGAAGACATAAATCTAACAATCTTGGTGATCGTTTTAAGTCCCTACGTGGAGTAGAAAGTTTTAAAGTAATACTGAAAATGATTTGCCGAAGAAACCGTTTGAAGAAGAGGCTTGGATCACACAAAATGTACTTATGGACTGAAGGCAAACTTTGAGCTTTCTTGGTGTTGTAAAATACGCTATATTCTGTAATTTGAGACCCTTCGTTGATGTAGTATTCTTACCTTCGAATACATCATGCATCTTACAACCTATAAATCAATATTCAATAGCTACATTCAAAGCTTTTTATTTAAGAAAATCAATGGGCCACATATTTAAGAAACTGCTGGAGGTGATAGAAGTGTTTTTCATTTGGTGGAAACAATATAATATAATCGATGAAGCAGAAAATGAAGTCATCCAGTCAAGTATGAAGGGTCTTTGGAATAGGTTATTACAAGAAATTCTGAAAAAATGTCAGACATTGGTCTTTAAACTATTTCCGGAGGGATCGAAGGTCACAAAAAATCACACGGCGAACCCTTAAGTAATGAAGAGCTGCTAAGAATCAACTGTCATACCATGTCCCAAGGAAAAGACTTTAAAGAACGTTGTTTGAAGTATGCTACAAAGATTGCGAGGGAGTGAGGTCTACAAGGCGTGGTTTTAATGGTTTATTTTACAGTTTATTAGAAAATTTTGCATAATAAATGTAGAGAGCCAGAAAAGGAAATCTAGATTTTTTTTGCCTTGTGGAAAAAACTAAATGATTTTTAATAAAAGTTTTTCCGTAAAATTTCGCTTATCGTGATCTAGCCCAGAACGTATCCATTGCGACCAACGGGGTTTATCTGTAGATAATTCATCCCTGAAAGACATTGATAGAAAATTTAGTCATGATTTTTATTAAAATATATAAAATATTGTATAAACGAAATTTCCTTTTTACACAATATAGACAATCGTTGTTGTAACGTTGCTGGATTCTTTGATAATACCATCGTCTAATTGAAACACGTTTCTCGTACATTATACGTAGAAAGTGTAGAAGAAAATGCAATCCAGTAAGAATCGTTTTCCTTTTCCGAGAAACAACGGTGGGTTTAGGAGCAGACTATCCGGGAAAATATTCATCGTCACAAATCCGGGAAGCAATTATTGCCACGTTCATTCCCGCCCCTAATAAGATCGCGGGAAAGAGCGCACTGCGCCGGTGCATTCGCAGTGCACTGCAACGGATTTTTTTATTCCCTACGAAATTAATTTCCTTCGAGACTCGTTGGAAATTGAACTCGGGGCACGCTGCGCTAAGTATGCGCTCCCATGGCTGAACCCGAACTGCTCTGCCCCGGCTCCCACAAGAGAATCAGTGAAATTGTACGTGAATTCTGAATACCAATTAGGTGAGGGATTTCAGTTAATAAGTTTTTCCTCGTTACCTAGGGGCGGAAGCGCTTTTTATCCGATCGGTTTCTGCATACGGGCGCCGCTCTGTAATCAGAATTAATCAGGGCCGGGACGCCCCGGGCGCTGCATTCTTATTTCCTTCACGCCCTCGCCCGCTATGTGACTCGCTTTTTTAATTCATGACTTTATACGGCGGCCGGGGGTTTTTGAAATGTGTCGTTAATTACAAGCCTAGCCCGTCAAAGATCAGGATAATGGCTATTTTAATATTTAAACTCGTTACCTGATATAATTCAATATTCAATAGCGGCATCGGTGAATGGCGTTTCAGAATTTTTTAATCATATATTCGTTAATAGTATATTGTATTATTATGCATATTTGGTTTTATGAAAATAGTAAATACTAGGAGGTATAAAATATTGTACTATTTTTTTTAAAGATGTAAAAGAAGAAAAGATTATATTTTTAAACCAGTGATTCCAGAAAATAATGTCTAAAATAAATCGCATAGAAATACTTTTCCTAAAATGTAAATCTATTTAAAAAAACAGTTAAATTCCATTAAGGGTGGCTTCAGGTTTAGAATGCCATTTAAATAATAAAATAATTTATAAGCTGAACTAGAAATAATATCTAGAACTGGAAGAGCAAGTCTATGTGCAGTCGAATATTCCCATCTATCAAAATTGTTACTTAAAATTAAAAGAAACTCATTCCTAATATATTATATTTTGATTAATTTACAATATTTAAACTCGTTTAACTGGTCATTATACATGTTAAATAACACTTCTTTAACATCATAGATATTAAATAAGTACATGTTTTTGCAGTTAAAAATATTACTGTAAGAAAATCAGACCAGAAATATTTTGATCATAACTGGAATCATTTCAAGTTTTATTATTGTTTATAAATATCTATAATATTAAATAACATTTCTTTTACTAAGCAAAAGCGCTGCTTGCTCATCAGCGCTGCCGGTATGTCGTGTATTGGATGGATGGCTAGCGGAGTGTAGAGGGGGGGGGGGTCTCGCAGCTAAGCGCCGTGTCACGCTGCAACTCGGTGCAGTCACACTGACTCATGGATTCTTTGAGTCACGTGCCGCTTGTCACTTATTTTATTTTTATGTCACCTTATTATAATATTATAAATGTTTTACCCAAGAGCCACCACTGTAAATAAATATAAAAAATATATTTTTTTACAAAAATCAGAGCATCAGATCGCTATTTTTTCGGTTTTGGTTTTCTATGCGGTTTTTTAAATAGTCCTTTTCGATTCAGCTCCGGTATTCGTTCGAACAAATATAACGATTTTATGCGATGTTAACCAAAAAAATAGAGATCCATGCAGTTTTGCATCTTAGCTTGTCCTATCTATCGGATCTTCCGCATTGCTAAGCACAACGACCTTCTTTAGACTATAATTTATTTAAACAAGATATTCAAAGTAGTAGAATGTTCGTTTGATATATGATGTATGGTTCAGATATCAAATACTTCCTAAGATATCCTGTAATTTTCTTAATCATTTTAGATGTTGACCAACTTATAACAGAAACGATTGTTTATTAAGTATCACTAGTACCGCATCCATGGTCCAAATTTTCATAGCCTTTATTAAAATGGAAAATACCAGTCATTGCAACAAAAGCTTTTTAGTATTTTTATATCTTATCTCCGGTATTCATAATCATTGATAATCTTTACATGGTATTTTCTTACTTCATTTATTTTTCGCTCGCAGTTTCCGTTATTCGTTAACTAAGGACATCAGATTAATGAATACATATTAAAAATGTAAAAAACCGGTTTCACTGTATTTAATACTAAATAACGACGCTCTACGAGATGAATCCTGACCTCTATGGAAACAAAGATACTGATTATGACATATGATTACGCACACGTCTATGTATATTTATTGAAAGATATTTAATTGTTTAACCTAATTATGAAAAGGGTTAATTTGATTTGCAAAAAGTTGTATTTGAAATGCAAAAGGTTGTATTTGAAATGAAAAAGGTTGTATTTGGAATGCAAAATGGTGTATTTAAAGTTAAAGCTCTGTATACTATGTCCTAATAATCAGTAGCATTATTTCTAGTGGGGTAATATTTCTCACTCAATACATTTAGTAGTTATTATGATTTTCAGCACGTAAGGAATCGTTGTTTAATAACCTAAAATGTATATACAAGCAGTTATTCTCAGTTATTTGCAATAGGAATGTATGATTTATTATTTTCTCTCAACACTGTTTGGGAAAATTAAGTGTTTACCGTAGTTCATTAATGTATTAAAGTAATATTTTATTAATCATTGTTTTTTTATTGTTTCAGGTCAGTGTTGCTTCGCTCAAATTTCCTTGTCGTAAAAATTTTAAAATGCGCCTTTAAAACTTCGACACAATCACCGTCCACGCTCAAATTTAACGACATCGTCTGCCATAAACAGCATTATTCACGGGGTGGGTCCGTCCAGGTTCGACGCCGCGTTGACACTTTTTAGCGCCGTAAACTTTTATCGGGGGCCGCGTTGACGCCGCCGGGGAAGTTGGCACTTTTTGTTTTGCACGCCGGCGAAGTCGGCCCGGAGTTTTTCTTAGGCGACAGTCGGCAGATGAGCACCCATTGAATCCAAAACATCTGCTCGCTACTAACATTTTCGGGGAGCTTTCGAGTATCGGCGTGTGTGAAAGCTCGAGACGCCACTTCCGTCAGTAATACACTTTTCGCGCGTCTCCCGCGCGAGCTTTTGCAGGAGATGAGGTCTCAAAATATGCTTCGGCATCTGTGCGCGATGCTAGATGTCTGATATGAAATGTGCAGCGGGACGACGGCGCTGCTTTGTGGATAGGCATCCGAGTTGAAAAATGGAAAATTCCATTTCAATTCTGAAAATTAAAATCGAATAACGCTTCATTTTATATTTAATATATTTCGTTACAATAACAGCCATTGAAATCTACACAAGTTTAGCAGTCAGTTTTAGGAATGTTTCTAACAATACTAATTATTCTACATTACTAATCAGGAAATGGTCCCTTCTTAACAGTTTGAATCTGTACCGACATTAAATCCACCTAGTTATTATAGTTTCTGCCATTACCTCTTTATACTAGTCCTTTGCTTATTTATGTTAACTTTTGTTTTTATAACGTATATTTTCGATGAGGTTTAAATCAGGACTAAAACCTGGCCATGACATTGTTGAAATATCAAGTTTTTCTATTAAATTTTTGACCTGTGAAAATTAGAAAGATAATGTTAGATGATTTTCCTTAAACTAAAATGAATGGTTAAACAAAAAAAACTTTAACCGGTTAAGCCGATGGCGTAGTGCAGAATCGTCTTGGAAGATCCAGTCGTTTTTGTAAGATAGGTGTTCAATGAATGGAAAAAGGTTCTCATTGAAGATTATTTAATAAACTTCTGCATTGACGGTTCCATCGGCGAACACTAAATCTCCAACTCCATAGTTAGAAAAGCATCCCCAAACAATTTTCCTGCTGGATGCTCCACCGTTGGCCTGTTTTTTTCGTCAAAC
Organism: Philopotamus ludificatus; assembly: GCA_022495035.1. NCBI lineage: Eukaryota > Metazoa > Arthropoda > Insecta > Trichoptera > Philopotamidae > Philopotamus > Philopotamus ludificatus. The sequence continues at coordinate 56,229 of JAGXCT010036008.1, read as the reverse complement.
TTTCTCCTGTTTTCCTCCTTGTATACTGAATGTCTTCCGAGCCAAACAGGTTACATTTGCTTTCATCCGAGAAGATAATTTTCCTAAAGTCCTTTTTAGTCCAGGCCTAGTCAATTTTTGCCCATTGGTGTTTTAAGAGTGTTTCTAGCTTTAAAACCATTTTCTCTGAGCCTTCTCAGTAGCGTTACGACACTGACTTCGGTTTCTTCACCTTCGATGAACTCTGTCATTACATCCACTGCAGTTTTAATTTAGTTAGTTAAGCAGAACCCTTTTAAAAGACGATCTTCTGGAGAGGCTGCCTTTGGTCTTCTTCCTTTTTTGCTTCTTCAGACCCAGTTTTTTGGAATTTCTTTATAAATCTAGTCTTTGATTGTCTAAATCCCACTAATGCTGCAATTTTGCGGGAGTTTTTATTTTTCTTGTAAAAGGTCGCAATTTTCGTTATCTTAAGTGAGTTATTTTCTTCATTTTAAAATGCTCTCTTTTATTTTTCACTTTACAAAAATATACACAACTACTACTGGTATAGAACGCCAAAATAAAAATATCATACCGCTTCCAATGATCACGATTTTTACTAGTAGTGTAAGTATATCATTACAAGTACTAAAATTAATTATAAAGTAAAACAGTATTGAGAAAACTTTCCCCTCCTCTTCCCTTCATATAAATTCGTTAGTGATGATTTAGAAGCAAAAATAAAAAATAGTATATTTTCGAGTAAATTTAACTAATTGCAGCTATTCTCGTAAAATTTGGTAGAAACCGCATTCGGTAAACTTTATACGTTGCAGTTTTCCAACATTTTTTTTAACTTCACGATAAAAATCTCGCTTAATAGAAAAATGGCGATATGAGCAATAAGCGTTTCTTCGCACGATACTCTAAAAAATACGACCCATTAACTCCCATTAGTACATCTAATTATTATTCCGGCATCGCCGGACAGAGCGTACGGCTAAAAACGAACCGAGCTAAATCGGAACGTAGAGGCAATCGTTTTGACATAATTGTAGAGATATGGATGTTGGGGGGATTTTTTAGGGGGTCGGGCACGTAGCTGCATATTTTTGCGACACCTCCCCCCACCTCTTCCCACTCCAGCGACAAGACGACCGCGGCGGTTATTAAGCAGGGTATATCACTGCACCAAATCTTTATAAATGTTGCCATAAAACTATCAACCCATAAAGACTGAGCCGGGGCTAATGCATAATTATGTGCGGTCTTCACCGCCTACGGGCCCCGCCCAGTACCGCAGCTCCCTATCTGGATCTTGAGGTATCGTCACGCCAGCCAGCCAGCCAGCCGGTAGCGGCTTCTGGCCGTTGCCAACGACTGCTGGCTAATTCTGCTGGAAATTGTATTCGGAATTTGTTTTTATCATACACGAGTACATTTTATTATATAAAAAAAATACCATGTCTATCTGTACTTAATTGAGGCGGATACGAAAAATGAATCAGACTGTGAGTGCAAGGTGAAAGAGTGAGTACGCAGAGGATTCTTTAGATTCAATTTATCGCATCTCTCTGCGTGTTTTAGCTTCACCTCACCGCAAGCATATTAATTCCAAAAAAGTTAGCAAGCTTCGAATTTTATGTTATTACTAGAAAAAATTACAATAAATTATATTAATCGATTTCCCAATTTCTGAAATTATCTGAAAAATTAAGTCCAAAATTTAAGTATTTTTTTTAATTTTTAAAATTACATATTAGTTTATTGATTTATTTGTTAGCGTTTATATATTTTATGGTAGTTTATTATATCTCATATAGATGATTTTGTTTATTTCTCGATATGTCATCATTATTTTACATTCAAGCAGTGTTATAGTTTGTAGGTAACATGAATGAGTTAACCGCGACTGAGTTAAGATAGAAGTTGGATAGGTATCCGACGAGAACTATGAATTCAGGGTATTCGTTATAACACTGGCATGTTTTATAAAAATATTTATGTAGGTAGTCTGACGCGTTGGAATTAATTAAGTTAATGCCATTTATCCTTCGTTTAATAAATTATTTTGAAACAAATAATATGAATTTCAATCCAACTGAAATAATATTACAAAAAAACCAGTGTCGTGGTTTGGCACTGAAGGGAATATTAGTGTGAGAGACTCATTCACCTTGCATCTTTAGAATCTTTATCGAATCGCTATACGAGTGAATATCACTTTTGAATCTTTCTGTTATGCCATCCATTCATCATACTCTCGTAGTCATATAAATAAATAATAATATGGAGAAAGTTAATCCCATATATTTTGAGTCTGTATTTTGGTAAAATCAGAAAACATCCAAAAATTGTATAAATATGTTGTATAATTAATTCATTATGTATACGATTATCGTCATTTAGAAAGTTTTGCTTAAAAAATAATAGGTATCTATTCCTGGAGATTTTTTAGTAATTAAATCATCATTGACATATTTGGATTTCCTTATCTCAAAGGAACAAACTTGGATATAAAATATCCTTGGTGCATTCAGAGTTAATAGTATCCGCTGTGAAAATAGCCTATATTATATTTTTATTATTCCTAGTGCCATCTGATATATATGCATTTTACCCTTCAGTTTTTTACAGATTTTAATTGAGATACGGTTTTATTGTTTTAGTAACAAAAATGTTTACAATTTATATATAAAAGATTTTCATTACATAACCGATGTCATTGCCTGTAGGTAACATAGCATATTATTTCGATAATGTAAGGTAACCGCGAATGAGCGACGTTAGTAATCAGATAGGTTTCCGACAAAAACTATGAATTTAGGGAATTCTAGCATATAATAATAAAACTGACTAGGTATGTAAGTGGAAAAGTCTCATTACATCTGCATAGTTTATAAAATTGTTCATGTTGGTAGTTTGGGGCGATGAAATTAATTAATTTAAAGCTTTAAATAAATTTTAATCCAATTGAAATAATATTAAAATTAACCAGTTTCAGGATTTGATACTGGGGATATAAGTATGAGAGATTCATGAGTAAATAAATGGCGCTTTGGAATTTTTCTGTGGTACCATTCGTCTATCATACTTAAATAAATAAATGCATAAAATCACAGCCTAGATTTTATACTTTAAATAGGTTGTTTCTTAATTTTGTAAATTTAATTCCTATATAAGTATATTTTTTTTTATCAATTTATATTTGTATGAAAAGTTCAAATATATCGGGACATTTTGTTCCATCGATTAATGATTTCAACGCCAGTTGATATTTTCCGACATGCTATATTCGTAAACAATAATTGAAATTGACACCAGCGAGACAAATTTCATTTGATATGCCACACATACGATGCACATGCACGTCGATTTATATATCCTAGATGGCTTATTAAATATAAATTTCAATTTTAAACCATTTTTCGCATGACATGAGTCAAATTTGATGCTGGCAATGCGCCGCGAATCCGGATCCGCGCAGGACGCCCGAAAAGTTTCAGGAATATATATTCCGAATAAACGCCATCACCATAATTTATGTCTGCGGACGAACGGTTATTTGCCGCGTGAATTTCGGTCAATTTGTCAACCCATTGTCTAATTTGGAACAATTTCGTTTTAATGTAAAACATGTGTGTCAAATTGTCGATTCGTATCTGTTGCCGATTTGATGCAGTATTAATTAGTTCGTTACTCATTCATTTGTTCGTTAATTGGGGAATGCAGGGCTTAAATTAATTTCCATATGTCGAATGGCCTCGTTAATACCTGCGAAGCGTGAATATTTTATATCGCGAATACTGTCGGATTAAACGGTCATTTTCGCTGAGTGGCGCAATTCGAACAGCTTCCGATGATGTACGGGCGCAAATAGAGGATATCGCCGTCGAATGAATTCCAAGAAGGCATTAGACGTCGAAAGTTGAAAGCGCTCAATTCTATGGATAAGTGCGAAATTGACGTGCACCGTCGACAGAAGCTGAACGAGTGTGCTGAGAAATGTTTCGGAGCAATATCTGCTCTCGCATCATCACCGCCGGTAATCCCGATCGAGTGCCATTAGTCGATTCGCACATAGGGAGCTGTCTCTACAGTCTGCGAAAACGTAGCACAGGGTGGTTCTGAGCTTAATGTATCCTATACATATATTATTGGTCTTGTTACATGTGTGTATAATTGGTTTGTGTGTCGTAATATGCGACGTCGTCGGAACATGTGCTTTATTTTTAGAAAAAATATTTATTACATATTTAATTTATTATAAATCAGTACCACTACAGTTTATTGATGATACAAATAAGAGGGGATGAACAAAATAGTGAACCTCTTAAAAAATATGTATGTATTCTTATGTGCATAAACAAATCTGGTCTCTAACGGATTTATCACCACAGAGTCAGTATTCCCTGGGAAGAAAAACCCATATATGTTGACCAATAATTGGTCTAGTCTCGATACTTTTGCTCCTCTTCCTTCTTTCTAGGGGAGCCTTCTCCGAGCAGGTCTTTCCCATGAAGAAAGAATCCCTATTGTGCGACAGGGCTAATAATCACTTACGACTTGCTACTTGAGACTCGTTTTGGGCAGATGTGCATATGTATGCCTGTGTATATCTGTATAGATGTGTGTGGTCGCTCGCTACTTGTCGCTTGTGACTTGTTATAGCAGATAACGTCTTAGAGAAAAGATTAAACAAATTCTGAGACAAACCCCCTGCTACTTCCCTGGACACAGTTGAGAGGGTAAAATCCGATACTAATAGGGTAAAAGATGTACGTCCAATGCCAGGAATAACCAAGAGAGGGAAACCCTTTACGAAAAACCGCACACCAAAACGACTTGGGTCCCCGCGGTATTGACACGAGCTGAGAGCTCTCACGTCACGCGTGAGACTCATGTTACTTTGGCCTCGATTGCCATTCTAAAGTTTGGTAAGGCCCATGCCCTCAGCGAGTGAGAGCCTTGTGGCTGGCAAATGATGATGATGATGATGATGTACGTGTTTGTAAATCCATTTAAATTTATTTAGAGCATTCTATAAATATTCAATTCATACATTTTGTACTTGAGCAGTTGTTGATGGAAGTAGTAAGTTTTAATATAAAATTTTACAACATTTATTTTGTAAGATTACAAGTGACAGGCGGCACGTGGCTCAGAGAAGTCAGTATGACTGCACCGAGTCGCAGCGCGACATGGCGATTAGCGGCATGCCCCCCCCCCACCGGCACTCCGCTACCGTCCCGTATCCGTCTAATACCCTATGTATTATGTATATTTTAATATAAATAATATATAATCAATTTGCACACATATATTAAAATATAACATATATTTTTTATCTATTAATATTTACTTGAGGTGCTGCAGCTGCCCCATGGTTTATCCGTTGGGCGTTATATAAATAGTTGTTCATGAATTCACGAATTGATAATCACGAATAGTAGTAATGATATTGGATAAAATCTCGTATCAAATTTAATTATTTCTTCGTTATAATAAGAAATACGATAGATTACGATACTAGTAAAAAGCTACAGTATTCTATAAATTCGTGTTTTAGATAATCGTTTTTATATTTTGAAAATGTACGCGTTGTTGGCTCTGCTGCAAATTCCAAATTTTTCAACAAGTATTTAATTATACTTTCGCTATCTGTATAGTGTAAATATTATATTATTATATACTATACATATATGTATATCAGATTTATTTATTTGTCAACGATGGATGAATGGCATAACAGAAAGAATCCAAAGAGGGAACGAGTCTCTCACATTTACAATCTTCCCCCCCCCCCTCAGTGACAAACCAGGACACTGGTTATTTTTTTAATATTGTTTCAGTTGAAATATATATTATTTATTTTATAATGTTTTTTTCAACAAAGGGATGCAAGGGATTAAAGGGAAAACTTATTTACTAATGAATTTAAACCTTGTTTATTTTGATTTAAATAAATCCATATAGACAGAATCGATAAATGAAATTGCAGGATGCTTTTATATTTTATATTGTTTAAAATATTTTAAGTAAATAATGATCTTAAACTTATTATTTTTGAACTAATTAATATTAGAGTTATGGAACAGTTGTCATTCTTCCTCTGATAGCCTATGTGAATAGTCTGAATTTACACGTTTTTTTATATTTTTAGTTCATATTTCCGGGAATTAGGACCGTTGGAGATGAAGATCAGATGAGAGAATATTTAAAAGTCTACTTCCTTTTTTCATAATTTATTATAATTATTTTTGTCTGGAAGTAGAATATTCGAGATTAATTTTAGGAGAAGAATTGTAGTTTAAATTATATTAAAAAAATATCTTAGATTAGATATTATTTATTTGGCTAAAAAAATGAAAAAAAGGATATTGCATTTTAGTTGAAAGGGGATATTGAGGTTGTTTGGAATGTATGAATATCACACAAAAATATACTGCATATCATTTTTATAACCTATATAAAATAATTGGAAACTTTTATTAAGGTTAATTCTTAAATAAATACATATATATAGTAGATTTTTATAAGTATTAAATGATTTTGATGCTTTTGTTTCTTTCTGTATCTCTAATAAATATTTTTCAGATATATATTTTTTTTATATATAAATTTTCGATATTCTACTTCGGCTACGACGCCA
>JAGXCT010036008.1:33461-49606 GCA_022495035.1 Philopotamus ludificatus | reverse complement strand
CTATACATATATTATTGGTCTTGTTACATGTGTGTATAATTGGTTTGTGTGTCGCACTATGCGATGTCGTCGGAACATGATTTTATTTTTTGGAAAAATATTTATTACCAATTTAATTTATTATGGATCACTACAGTTTATCGCTGATACAAACAATAGGTGATAAACAAAATAGTGAACCCCTTAAAAAATATGTATGTGTACATATTCTTATGTGCATAAACAAATCTGGTCTCTAACGGGTTTCTCACCACAGAGGCAGTATTCCCTGGGAAGGAAAACCCTTATGTATTGACCGATAATTGGTCTAGTCTCGATACTTTGGCTCCTCTTCCTTCTTTCTAGGGGACCCTTCTCCGAGGAGGTCTTTCCCATAAAGAAAGAATCCCTATTGCGCGACCGGGCTAATAATCATTTGCGACTTGCTACTTGAGACTCGTTTTGGGCGGACGTGCATATGTATGCCTGTGTATATCTGTATAGATGTATATGTGTGGTCCCTCGCTACTCGTCATTTGTGGCTCGTTGTAAGCAGATAACTCTCCTACTTGCCTGGACAGAGTCGAGATGATACAGGGTAGAAGATGTACGTTTAAAACCAGCAATGGAGCCAGAGAGGGTAACTCTTTACAAAAAACCGCATACCGAGACGGCTTGGGTCCCCGCGGTATGGACACAACAGGAGAGCACTCACGTCATGTGTGAGACTCAGGTTCCTTTGGCCTCGACTGCCATTCGAGAGTTTGGTAAGGTTCATGCCTTCAGCGAGTGAAGGCTTTGTGGCTAGCAAATGATGATAATGATGTACTTGTTTAAATCATCATCATAAGGTAATTCTACATTTTTATCCTAAATCCATTTAAATTTATTCAGAGGATTCTATAAAAAAACAATTCGTACATTTTATGATTGAGCAGTTGTTGATAGAAATGGTAATTTTTAATAGAGAGCTGTAGATAGAGGCTACATAATCAATATACATATATATATATATTAAAATATATTTTGCCTCTATTTGTTTGAGGGTGCTGCAGCTCCGCAGTATACATGGGCCAGCTGCCCCTAGGTTTATTCGTTGGGCGTTATAAAAATAGTTGTTCATCCATTCACGAATTTATAATTACGAATAGTAGTAATAATCTTAGATAAAATCTCGAATCAAATTTAATTATTTATTCCTTATAATAAGAAATATGATAGATGTGGATACTAGTAAATAACTACAGTATTTTATAAGCTCCTTTTTTAGAAAATCGTTTCTATATTTTTGGTATAAATGTTTTTACTTATATTATAAAATATTTTTTATTAGACGGATATTATATACTATACAAATATGTATACCAAATTTATTTATTTGTCTACGATTGATGAATGGCATAACAGAAAGAGTCTCTAATGTGAGTCTCTCACATTTACAAACCCCCTCCCCCCTCCTCTAGTGACAAACCAGGACACTGGTTAATTTTTTAATATTGTTTCAGCTTGATTGAGATATATATTATTTATTTTATATTTTTTTATTCAACTAGGGTAAGAATAAATACAATAATAATGACACCAAATAAATAAAAACACCATAAAATTGGTTATGGCTTATTTTTATAGTTATTAAAAATTGACGATTATATTTTTTTACATACCTAAGACTGAAATTTTTATCTTATTTCCTAATTAATTTAAACCATGTTTATTTTGATTTAAATAAATTTATATAGACAGAATCGATAAATAAAATTGCAGGATGCTTTTATATTTTATCATGCTTAAAATAGTTTAAATAAATAAAGATCCTAAACTTATTATTTTTGGACAAATTAATATTAGAGTTATGGGGAACAGTTGTGCTTCAATCCCTGATAGATAGCCTTTGTATTATATAGTCAGAATTTACTCGTTTTTTATATTTTTAGTTCATATTTCCGGGAATTATAGCCGTTGGAGAGGAAGATCAGATGAGAGTTTTCATAACTTATTATTATTATTTTTGTCTGGAAGTAGAATATTCAATATTGATTTTGGAAGAAGAATTGTAGATTAAATTATAATAAAAAAATATTAGATTAGATATTATTTATTTAGAAAATTTGGATAAGTAATTAAAAAAAAGGATATTGCATTGAGGTTGAAAAGGGATATTGAGGTTGTTTGGAATGTATGAATATCAGACAAAAATATGCTGCATATCATTTGTATAACCTATATAAAATATTTGGAAACTTTTATTAAGGTTAATTCTTAAATAAATACATATATTTAGAAGATTTTTATAAATATTAAATGAGTTTGATGCTATTGTTTCTTTCTGTATCCGTAATAAATATTTTTCATATATATATATTTTTTTTATATATAAATTTTCGATATTCTACTTCGGCTACGACGCCATGCCACCTCGTGGGAGATAAACGTCATCCCGAGTTTAAAAGCATTTTAGTGGCTGAAAAAAACGACGTCGTTTTCTCTCGAGGGAATGCATGTACACATAAGCAAAGCGGCCTCGCATCCGCAGATATCACTGATTTATACAACATATTTATGAAAAAAAAAAAAAAACGCAAAATAAAATCAGCAACGCGACACGAACACAGTCACTATCATTCTGACATTTCACGAACGCGCAAAATTCTACATTATTTTATCAAAAAAAAATAATTAACGCGATATTAATCGTCGGAATGCGCTATAAAATTTTATTATCGCATTTGTTTTCTTTATACGTGGCGCGGTTAAACAAAAATATTCGCATCGGAATATGAAACGTATCGCAATTGTCCCGCAGGCAAAAAAAGTCTATTGAATAATGTTGGCTTTTTTTGTTTTATCGAAAAAGATTACAACTTACCGCAGTGCGTCATTTTGATAAAAGGCACCTTTACATTGTAACATTTATTAAAGATTCCATACAGACGCACACACGCACCCCCCCGGAATATAGAGGGTGTATAAAATTTTACGAGGATCATAATGGTATCCTGATGAAGAAAAGCTTTCTAATTATTACTGCGGATGAGAATCTTAAACGGAAGTGTGAGTAGCCACGCAGAATATTTACATTTCAACATATTCAATTGCAATCCTGATACAAAGTTTTGGCACAGCTGCATAACGCCATCGAAATAAATTTATATTTAGCTAGAATTTAAATCATCAGTTTCGAGGAGGAAGCAATTATTCTTGCGAGTCGCGGTTTGTTTCTTTGCACAAGAGCTGCAGTACCTTCGTGTATGCCTCCTGTCGGGCACCACTCATTACGTATGCAAGGATTGCAGGACCCCATTTTACTTCGCATTAAATAAATCTTGGCTTGCTGCAGTTTTTCCGTTTATTTTATTTGATATTTTCGTCTTCGATAGTATTTTATTTGTGGGTTAACGGTGTATTACTAGTTAGAGTACTATTTGTATGCAAACAAGCCCGGTGCGGGTATTTCACGGGCCCGTAGTCCCCAGGGGCGGTCAAGGGAGGGGCGTATAATTCTGAAGCGGGCGCACAATTAAGATGCTAATGAGGGGGCCTCCGTCGGTTGACGACACCTGTCCAATTATTGTTTGATATCACGCGAGCGCCGTGTGATGGGCCAGTAATTAAACGGCCAGCGATGCGTTCATAATGGAGGCCACACTTACCGGCCACAGGCGGGCTCGGACGACGACGTGTCATTTGAGTTATGTGCCAAGAGCGGCTACTCCATGAATATTTATATTTCTCAGTAAGGCATCCCGTGCGGAATAACCTGATGCGAAATTCCCGGAAGCCTAATATAATATTATATGGGAGATTCGAGCTTAAAACAAAATGAATTCTTAATTTTAAAGTCACTTTTTTGTATCTCTCTACGAGAATGTCAATAGGAGATATAATTATTATCGATTAAGTCGTTCAAGGCACTTAACATGTTAAGCATGCAATAAGTTTAAAAGACATGAAATAACTAAATTTGTTTTAAATATTTCTAAACCTCAAGTTTTTAATTTTTCTAGAGCAACTCTTTTAATATAAATCCTATATGCCATAAACTTTTCGTATTTGTCTAATAAATGTCTAAAGCAGTGGTTCTCAAGTGAAATTTCACTGTGGCCGCATTATAAAAATTACCGGTCCTATGAAAATGACCTGGCCTAATTCAAATTCAGTTAAAATATAGCTAGATTTCTATTAAAAAAATGAATTAACTTATATTTTATATTCAATAAAATACATTTATTTATTTATCTATAAGAAAATGTAAGATGCTTATAATCTGAGATAATATAAAAGAACAAACAAAACAACAAATTTGCTGGTTTTTTTGTCTCTACATCATTACTTTGGGTCCAAACATAAACTATAAATGGCTTTGTATTGATGGGATCTGCCATTTCTCAAGCCCTATGAAATTCCTATCTTGTTTTAATTCTTCGGTTGAATTGTATCACATTTTATTCTTTGGAGGATCAACTCCCAAAACTACTGATTTTATAACTAATCTTCAGAATGGCTTCGATGTTTTCCAATTAAATAACTAACTTTGAGAGATTCATAGATATAAATCATCATCTCAGTGATAGAAAACACTCATTAATTTCTTATTTTTGTGAAGAGTTCGTTTTAAAATTTTCTATTAAATTTTGACGCAAGTTTGGGGTGGACCATTTTTTTTTACTTCATCTTCATGAGTTTTATAATGCCGTTCCATAGCATATGATTTTATTTGATTAATTTCAATTTTACAAATCACGCACAAGGCAACTGTATTGTCTTGTATATTCTCATTGTGCACAATCAAATACATTTCTTCTTATTCTTTATGAAACTTTCTCTTCTCTTCCCGAAAAGTACGACTTTGTTTAGCTGGAACTATTGTTTTCGAAACATTCGTACCACTGCTGTTAACATCTTTGTTGGATCCTGTCCACTTTCATCCTCTTGGATATTTTTTGATAAAAAAAATCTTAAATCCATTTTAACAGGGTTGTATCAATTTCCCTTTAAAGTTATAAAATACAGAATACAATTATATACAGATGCTTCCAAATATAAAAAAAAAACAGTCAAAACCTTACTCGCTTTCTTAACCAAATGTCTTTGAATGATCCCTCTCTAATAAAATGACTAAGATGGAAAGTGCACGTTATGAACTGAATTACTGCACTGTAGTCTGTGATTGCAACCAGACGACTGAAGAGTTCGACAAAAACAAATACCAATATTTGTCGCAAAAGCAACTACATGAAATTGTTCCTCTTTCTTTCTAATACGATAAGTATAAAATAAATCCTGACATATATTGTTTCCATATTCGGTTACAAACGAACACGTATATACAAATAACTTTGTGAGTCATTTGGAGTAAATACCTCGGCTAAATTCTGGTTAAGTCAGGTGCATTCAATAAATTTCGAAAAAATAATAATTTTACAAATTCATTTGTAAAAAATTTTTTTAAATTTCAACCGTTGGTGGAGCCGCAGCAAAATCCTTCTGAGATTGCATGCGGCCACTGGTATTTATCTGGAGGAACCACTGTCTGAAAGAATGTAAATATTATGTCATTGGTCATCTTTATTGTCCGCAAAAAAAAAAAAATAAACACCACAATATTTGCTTCTGTTGCCACGGACGCGATGTTTTTCTCGCTCGCGTCCAGTACGATGTGCCGAGTGCGAGTGAAACCTACGAGTGACACGTGCTGCGAGTGCTCAGTCTGTGGCGAGACATCGCCAAGTATGCATGTCATTTACGCGTCATATTGATTAGTTGAAAAATGCAAAATATGAATATCTTGGCTTGAAATGCTTGGGGTATCTGAGATACCCCCCTCGGACGACGCGGTTATAAACAACGTAAATTATAGTTGAGTGTATATTATTGTAATTACTATATATAAGTAGTCTTCATTAATTTCATATAATGAACCTAATTTACTTCCTATTTTTTTTAAAGCATTTATATGAAGTTAGGTCTAAATTTATACGTTCATACTAATAATACGAATTATATTATTTCCAAGACTTTTCCTACTTCAACCATGTAATGTGAGCCTTATTATATTTCGTGACCTAATTTTTCGTATTTCTTTTTGTCTTTATATTTTATTATTACCTTTACATAAAACCTACTTATACTGAAGTAATGTGAAAATAATTACACGGCTTTCTTGTGGAATAAATATTTTTATCTAATTTTAATTTTTAGCATTTTAAAAATATAAAGAATTTTTGGCTTATAACATTACCACCATGATGATAATTATTTAGCATTTTTTTTATTGGTCTCGTATATGCAGAATTAATTTTGATTTATGGATAGAATATATTGTGTTAAAATTACTGTTGATTTGTAATATCTTGGAGTCCCTGAGAGACCCCCTTTGGACGGCGCGGTTATTTTTGAGCCGTCGTGACGGATGGGTTAAATTAGTGTTTTTTTTGGTACTCGATCTTAATGATACATAGTTATATAATATAAGCTTTATTCTTCCATGTGGTAAGTTTAATTATGTCATTGCTCTATCTCGTCGGGGCGACCCACTTTTAATTGATCTGTCCGCGCCCTTCAGTCCCTGACTTTCCTGTAGACCACATGGCCAGTCCACTGCTACTTCAGTTCGGTAATTATTGTGGTAATATCAGTTACTTTAGTTCCATGGATCGTTTTCTTGCTGAATCGATCACGCAGAAATATACCAAACATTACTCACTCCATCGTCCTTTGGGTCAGTTTGAACTTGTGAACTAGTCCTGCCGCAAGTGCCCAAGTTTCGGTTCTATATTTTTTCTAACATTGCAGGATTTTCGATTTGAATATATATTTTAGTTTTCCAAACACTTTGACTTATCAAAACATAACTCTTAGATATTGATGTAACTTTTTTGGTTACCAATTGTCTAAATTATTGAAAAATTCACAGGCATTTATTATAATATATTTCTAGCTAGATACTAATACAGTATTGGCAATTTATTTGTTATTACTATATTATATACAGAGATAAGATAGTTTGTGTTTTCCTATTTCTTGATGTTTTCTCATCGTGATGCAATCATATTTTCATGGAAACATGATATTTTGACGATAAAAACTGTAACATTCTGTACTAACTTTATATATATAACAGAATATAATAAATGTCTAAAAATTACGTAATTTATCATGCAAGAATTACAGTTAGTGGTTGACTTTTTTATCTAATAATATTATCTGTCCGTGCGGATACATTCTCGGGATAATAATGGTCCCGCCGAATCCCTTAAATACACACACGTATCCCTTTACTTCCCATTCACATTACGCACAATTTTATCATCCGCCCCTCACATTCATCCATGTATCTTTTCATTCCGCCAGTGTGCCGTATTATATTGTAATATGGCGACGCGGTATCATTATCTTATTATACAATACGCTGTAGTGAATTTTATTGCTATCTTGGCTCCCTATTATGAAATATACGCACACGGCAGACGAGGGAGGAGAGCCGAGGTGGGAGATTAAAGCACCAAGATTGAACAGTTATGTAAATGTATAAACAACATTATTAAATTCAAAAACTAAATGTTCTATGCGAATAATTGACGAATTATTCGTATATATCATACATTTAAACCATTCGTATTCATACTGGGAATAATTTTATTTAATAGTGTTTAAACTTCCCCTTTATGCATTTGAACACTCAACATTGCAGATAAAATGCGAGCAAAGTGTTGAAAATGGTCATCGTTGCAAGCGCTTAACTCGGCCATAAATCTTGAACAGAGGCCGGAGGATGAGCTACGGCCAGCTGCAAAGGTCTACGCTAGACCTCTCATGCTGAACGAATCTCCGACTCTTAACCGAAACCATGAACCGCGCAATGAATACTTAAAAAATGACTATATTTCATAATAGCGACATTTGATATGACATCTGATATTTTAATTAACGCCGCTTTTGAAATTCCGAAATGACAAATAAAATTGTGTCTGTTCCTCAGTGAGTATCTCAGCAATCTGCGGATCCATTTTGGGTGAAGAATGACCTTATTAAAAAGTTTGTAAGAGCACGCTTTTCGCGTTAAAAGATGGCCTTTATAAACACAGACCGAGAGATAGAAATGAAATATTCCCACGAAAATTTTCATTCTGCCATGTAATAATGCGAAAAATATACTTTTGCAACTGTATTAATTCGTTCTACGTACCGGAGGCGTTAAAATGTGGCGAAAAACAAATTTAAATGCAATTTATGCCCGCCTAAAAAATATATAAGCTGTTTGTTATTGCCAAACTTCTAAATTAAATATCGCTAAAATTAGAAACAACAATAATTCATATAGATAAACTCTAGTTGGTTCGGTTTCACTGTAATATATCAAGTTAAATTTATTAGGCTTTTTTTTAATAATAAAATAATAAGTAATATGTAATTTAAATACCATATTTAGTCAAAAAATAAATGAGTAAAATGAATGATCTGATCAATTATATTTTGTAATTATTTTTACAGATTTCACGCTAATATTTATAATATTAGATATTATTATTTCTGTTACTAAAAACCTTTCAAAATCTAAACCTTATCTAAAAGTGTTTTCTTAAAAGTTCGTCTTTATAACATTTTCAGTTTTTATTGATGTTATTATTGATTAAATTGGCAGGCTTTTCTCTGTTAACTTTTGTTCTCATAATGTGCCATAAGTTTTCGATGGGGTTTAAATTGGGATTAAAACCTGGCCATAAAAATGTTGATTATAACTTTGTCATGTGAAAATAAGAACGAGAGATATTAGATATTTTACCCTAAACTAAAGTATTTTTTTCCTGCTGACTGCTCTACTGTTGGCTTGATGCATTTGTTCTGTTTTTCTTCTTACATACTACCTGAGCCCAACATGTTAAATTTGCTTTCAACCGAGAAGATAATTTTCCTCCAGTCGTCGTAAGTCCATAAAACCATCTTCTCTAAGCCTTCTCTGTAAATAAATTTCTCTGTCTTCGATAAACTCTGTTATTATATATTCACTGCAGTTTTAAATCAGTAGGTTAAGCAAAACCTTTTTAAATAACGATCTTCTGGAGCGGTTTTAGATTTGTTCATTTTTTCGCTGTACAAACCCAGTTTTCTGGAATATTTTTATAAATCTAGTCACTGCGAATTAAGTAAGCCCCACCAGTGCTGCAATTTTTCGAGAATTTTTATTTTCCTTGTATAGAGTCGCAATTTTCGTTTTGTCAAGTGGGTTCATTTCTTCATTCTATTTTTTTTTTATTTTACTATATTACAATACATACAACTACTTCTGGTAAAGTAGTAAATTAAAATAGTACTTTATATAAAAAAAAAAACATACCCCGTACCCTGATCACGAATTTTATCTGAAAATGTACTTATTTAACTTGACTTATCCGATTTAACTGAATCTGGGATGACTATCTGGAGAATTATAGACTTTTTATATTAAGCTTATTTTTTGTGATTAGCCTTTGACAATATTTATTTTATCATAAATAATTTTAACCAGTGCTATGGCCTGTAAGTTAGAAGTGGGATAGGTATCCGACGAAAACTATGAATTCAGGGAATTCTTTATAACACTGGCCAGGGTAAGAGGTAGAGGCCCATTAGCTCCGAATGTTTTATAAAAATAATATTTATGTGGGTAGTTTTAATTTAATTCCATCTATCCTGCGTTGAATTTATAATTATAAATAATATAAATTTCAAACCAATTATATCAATGAATGGTGCTTTGGACTTTTTCTTTCTGTTATGCCATTCCTTCAAATACATTTATTTTTGTATGTGAAGTTGTTTTTAATTTGAGATGAAAAATTTTATTGTTTATAAAATTATTTTTATCAGTAAATATTAGTTATTTAGGTCGGTTAAAAACAATCGTGACGCTATTTATGCTATTAAAAGTGCATATTAGCATTATTTTTTTCGGCTGAATGTAATGAGGACCTTCGACGGCATTATCCGCTCAATTTTTGCCTCATGAACGTGAATCACAGTTTAGAATTTCCATACATAAATAACAATAAAAACGGCGGATTTCCAGCATATTCATGGGGTCGTTGTTGTCTTCGAAAATTGGAAAACATATATTCCGGCGAGCGCACGTGCAGCGTGCAGCGACCGCGCATGATTGCACCGCGGTATTCCAATATGCAGGTGGGCACGTGCACGCGGAGCGCGCAAGAACAAGAGCCGGGGATTGCCGAGGACAAGTCTGCACGAGCGCGTCCGGCCGCCCTGAATAGACGGTGGCTGTCTCCTCTGATTGTGTGAACTTGAAACAGGACTTGAACAGCCACTCGTGTGCGAGGGATGCACGACCAAATGATGATGAATGAAGCTGCTTCTGGCTCCTCGTGTTGCCGTCTCTTCACCTCGCCAATTCGGCTCTCGGATTACCTATGAATGGAACAATGATGCATGCAGTGTTACAAGTGTCGTCTGCATTACGTTCGAAAGCCACACTGGTAATATACGTGACTGCTGACATGTATTCACATTTAACTATAAGATTAGTATAAGATGGCCCAAAAGTTACAACACCATTTTAAAATGGAATAACATTTTCATTTATTAATAATTCACTTGTATTCTTTCATAAATTAAAAACACACTTGTAAATAATTGATATTTAGTTGGAAATACATCCTTTAAATAACCACCATTTTGCTCTTTACACACACGCGCTCTTTCTAAGGCGTGAATCACCCTGTCGTAATGTTTCTTGGCTTATTCCTTCAATTTCTTCACGGATGTTAGCCTTTAATTGCTGAATGGTTTGAGGATTGTTACGGTGTACTTTATCTTTCAAATACCCTCACAGGAAAAAGTCTGGAGCAGTTAAGTCAGATGAGCGTGGCATTTTTTAATTAAGTAATTTCAGAATTTTGCAAAATTATCCTTCTCTCAAAAATTTGCATTAAGAGTTTAGTTGTCAGGCGAGCTGTGTTACCAGTAGCATCATATCTCTGGTGTGTCCAAGACTGCAGGACGCACGAAATCCTCCAGCATTTCTCTATACCTTTCGCCAGTGATGGTTAGTGCGTTTTATGCCTCATCTTCAAGGAAGTAAGGTCCATGAACCCTTCCTTCAGTTACACCACACCAAACTGTTACTTTTACGGGGATGCAGACTACGTTGGTGGACTATTCTTGGATTTTCTGTCCCCCAGCATCGCATATTTTGCTTGTTAACAAATACGTTTAGGTGAAAGTGTGATTTGGGCAGCATACTCAGCTAATCGATTCCGATAATCTACTGGATTCAGCTCCTGCACTAGCTGTATTTTATAGGGCATCCCTGTAGCATCCTTTGAATCCTCTGGAGCGAGGTTCGGGACATCTCCAACTGCTGGGACCGCCTTCGAGTTGACATTGAAGGCTCTTCTTCAATGCTTCGGCGTACACGCTGAATGTTGTCCTGTGACCTCCCTGAACGTGGCCTCCCAGCACGTGGTAAATCACTCACAGACCCTGAATTTGAAACTTCGGAATAAACGAAGTATAGTTTGTGGTGGTTTTCTAACTCCAAAATGACGAGTGTAGGCTCTTTTCGTTAGTACAGTTGATTGTTAGTTTTCTATATAGAATTCGATTATTTTATCATGTTGCTCAGATGTGAATTTCTTCATAATTAATTTCCAAGGATAAGGCTTAAATAATTTAGAATCAAATTTAAAAAAATACTTGTCCCTTGACTATAATTGTTATAATTAATTGTCCCGGTTCCAGTTTTGCTTACTGTAAAATCTGTAATGATTTTTTTTTATCTTGAATTGAGGGGCGTATTTTCTATTCGGAAAATTGCAATAATAAATTGGATTGCGCTGTATCGCCAATTCGTGGGCTATCCAGACACGGCTCGCTCGTAATTGGAATTTTTAAATTGCCAACTGGCCATACAAAAATTCCGACGGCCACGGGGATTGCAGGCGCAGGAGGGCCTCTTCATCAGGGACACCCGGGCACGCCCGGAACGTGAATATCAACCGCTTAAATTGTACTGTCAAAATATCCAGGGGAACGTAGGTGGCCGGGCATATTTACGGTCAACCACAATTGTATGAAACGTAAACTGTGTGAAATGCGGGACCCCTGCGGAAATTTGAACGCTTTCGGGGGGCAGCGTCGCGCACTGCACGTAGGAAATTCGAAAATGAATTCTGGACCCGTTTGTCGGTATGTTTACGAGGAAAACAATATGAAAATCGAAGTCGTGAGGCGGGCGGAAAGCGTGAACTTGAGCGGAGAATAAATGAGAAAAATAAACGGTGAAAAGATGATAAAGGGCGCTGAAGAAGAATTTCCCCTTGTGGTGCTTGTGCCAGATTGCCATCAGTATTATGTGACAAATGATCAACAATTCTGAAAATTATTTAAATTATTGGCAAACCAAGATTTGTCAATAGTTGAGTAAACTTATTCTACATATGTAAATAGAAAATAGATTTAGTTTGTGCAGTAGTACAATATTTGGAAAATATTTACAATATTTTGAGGAACAATACTTAAAAATCAGATTAGAGGAAAACAAATATTTTGTGGTTACTCCTATATTTTTAATAACAGTTGAATCCTGGCCGGCATTAAATCCACCAAGTAATTATTATTGTTTCTGCCATTATCTCTTCATACTAGACCTTTGTTTTTGATGTTAATAATGATTTTAAATTGGCAGGCTTCTCTCTGTCGACTTTTGTTTCCATAATGTGCTATAATTTTTTGATGGGGCTTAAATCAAGACTAAAACCTGGCCATGACAATGTTGAAATATCAAATTTGTCTATTAAATCGTTGACTTATCAATAATAATGAAAAATATTAGTTATTTTTTCACTAAACTAAACTAAATAGTTAAACAAAGCATACAAAAAATCTTCTTGAAAGATGCAGTTCTTTATATAGGATAGGTGTTAATTAATAATATTAATATAGGATAGATATTAATATAGGATAGGTGTTAATTAATAGAACAAGGTTCTTAATAAATATTATTTTATAAACTTCTGCATTGACGGTTCCATCGACGAACACTAAATCTCCGAATACATAGCAAGAAAAGCATCCCGAAACCATTTTTCATGTTGAATGCTCCACCGCTGGCCTGATGCATTTTTGCACTAAAGATTGACAAAATTCCACCGATTTTAAGATCGCAAAAATCCGTTTTGCCAAGTGGGTTTATTTTAAAATGTAATTTTTTATTCTTCGCTATATTACAATATACCCAACTACTTCGAAGTAGGTAAAGTAGGTAATTAAAATAGTACTTTCGCTGAAAAATGACCTACATGAAATAAGATTCTCGGCAAAGTATTGAAGAACTATTGCAGAAGCATGTATCTTCATGGTCCAATATGCATTTAATGTATGAGTCACAATTCTGCGACACAATCCACAACCTTACAAACTGAATTTATCGGCTCATAAAAATCAAAGTATTCAGAAGATCTCCCTCCTTAGACTATTGTCATTCAAGGTCGATGAATCACAAACGAACGGGAACAAATATTTGAGCAACATTAAAAATTTTCTCCACACGTATTGTATTTCGAAACTAAGTTTTTAAACGTTTTGGCTAGAAAGGGATCGAAAAAATATAGAAATATGAAAATAATTTATATACGTCAGCCCTCCTATAGCGTTTCCTCTAAATCTTTGATTTTTACAAAATTCCCTGTCCACCAAAGAGCATTGATCTTTATTTCGCTCAGCAATTGTATTATAGATTTACGAAATATCTAGATTGACCTTAAAAATATTAGAATTTTTAGAAAACAGCGATTTACAAGAAACGTTATAGGAGGGTTGACTGTAATGATAAATTATATATATTGATATAATGTGGTAATTTTAAGTAGATTATAAAAATAATGAATAGAAATACTTCCTGTGCCATAGTTTTGATGTAAACCGTCCTTAAATATAGATTACATATATTATAAATTGATTACCCCTCGATATCGGATCACCTAATATAATTAAAACTGATTGAAATTTAAATAATGATTTATGTCTAGTATGAAATAATATGGTGTATAAGTTATTTGTTCTGACGGTTCAGATATAAATCAGCGCTTATTGTTTTCATTCCGAAATTATACCGTCGATGAAATAATTAAATATTGATTAAGCCGAACGTATGTCGTTTTCATAAATAATAAATGCGACCAGAGCCGAATTTAATGTTCTACGCATAAATTTTGCTCGAATTGCGTCCCTCGTGTCAAAGAATCGATTTTTAGTTGGACTTCTCTTAACTTCACCGCATTAAGTAGATACTAGGGATGGATCAGCTGGCGTAGGTGGAGGGGAGAGGGGAGCTGGGTCCAAGGGCCCAGAGGACCCCGCAGATCGGGGGTGGGCCAGGAGGAATCGGCGAGGGGAATGGGTCAACATCTGCAGGAGAGACGTACGCACTTATACTGACGGGGTATACGCACCGCGGGATTCCACCTTTGAGTTGACAAAAGGTTCCCCAAATACACACAAAATAAATTCAATAAGTGCGCCGTCGAAAAATAATATGTTAGAGTGGGAGGCGTAAAACCCGATCGCTCCGAAAACCCCTTATGGGACCATGTTTTGTTTAGGTCCCGTGCGGGACCGAATATTTTATAATAAAATTATTCAAAAGCAGAACTTTGGTATTATCGTCGTTGTAACGCTGGGCTATATTTGGACACTTTTAGTGGTATAGGTAATTTTTCGCTTACATTTTCACGTTAATCTATCGCGCTTCGTAGCTAATTTAATGATATTATATTATACAATTATTAAATAATTCCTCTATACCACAAATACGGTTCCAAATTATTATTCCAATAACTTTCATGTACATAGAATTGGTAACGCTAAGGGAAAGTTCTTTCTTTTTTATTTTAATATGTAGACGTGTAAAAATTATGGTTCTAAAGATGTAGCCAGTTATTGCTTAATCGCGATTGTGACAATTAAAATAATATAATAATACTTGCATTAAACTTAAAAATTACGACATTTCCGAAATAGAAAGAACAAATGTAAACAAACATGGGACCTCTTTGCAAGATTGCAGTTAGTCGGTTGGACGTAAGTTGAAACGGTCGTAAGTGACATATTCGATTTTTCAGTTATTTCAGTGATAGTATTTGTTTTATTTATAACACATATCCAGATTATTTTTTGCTTGCTGAATAAGGTGGCGTACCTTCAAAGATCTATCAGTGTCTGAGCACAAATTGTTCTGGTAATTTATTTGAGTTCATCTAGTTCTTTCAAATCCTATATTTATTTTCCTTAACGCATTATTCATCATTCACAATCGTCCTGGTTAATAGTTGTGCCCATTGGAGACTCCAAGCTTTTTTCGAATTCTCGAACTCTTTTAATAAAAATCGTACATGTCACAAGCTTTTTGCATTTGTCTAAAAAAGTCTAAAGAATACATATTATAAATGATCATTGACCTATATTGTCCGCAATTAAAAAAAAAAACAAGAATATTGGCTTCTGTTGACACGAGCGCGATGTTTTTTCTCGTTTGCATTCGGTATACGATGTGCCAAGTGCGAGTGAAACCTACTGGTGATACGTGCCGCGAGAACTTAGTCAGTGGAGTATACTCAGTATGCGGCGAGACATCACCGAGTGCCTATGTCACTTACTGTTTCAAAATTGAATTACATCTTCATTGCAAACTGATAGATTAAGATGTTTTGAAAATTGGAAAAATAACTCGTCTTCTTTCTCATTTCATATAAAATTCATATTATTAATATTATGTTTGAGAGTTTGGTCTATATGACATTCATATATGGACTATTCAGACAATCCTATGATATTTTTATTTATTAAAATTTAGTTAAAGATGTGTTAATTGACTGCTTCATCTTATTTTATTCTATTTTAATGCACTCTAGAATTATATGCCAAAAATATTGTTTTTTCGTCGTGTTGTTTGAATAGTAGTAGTCGAGAATTGGTTGTATATAGAAAAAAAGCAAAGATGTGGAATGTGGAATGTGACAGAAAACGGATTTTAGGCGATAATTTCAGTCAAAATACTGTTAATTGATTTTGGTTGATTATAATAAAAAAACTAGATTTTTTGGATGAAAAAAAAATAATTTAGTGGGGTTAGGTTAGGTTAGGTTGGGTTGGGTTGGGGTGGGTTGGGTTGGGGT
>JAGXCT010036008.1:0-33279 GCA_022495035.1 Philopotamus ludificatus | reverse complement strand
TGAAAAAGTAAGCTGGTCATCATCCAGCTATGAACGCATTATGAGGCCATAATGAGTTAAACATGAATTTTAATAGAAAAATATTAATTTAAAAATGTTTAATTCTGTACATTAAAATGTTCATGAAGGTTCTTTCGCATCAGAAAGCTTATAAATAAATTTAATACACATGAGTTATTTGATAACTTCTCAATATCTGTATAAGCTTTTTTGAAGGTGATGTCCTTAGCGTGGCTAAAACAATGTTTTTATCTAGTGATAGATAAACGATAATATATTTTTTATATGATTTATTGTTCTTTGTTAGTTATCGTTGTATATCAATTCCATCTATGTGGTTTTAACTTATCGGTGTAATATATTGATAGGTTGTAATATATTTCATATTAAATGATGTTTACATGATATTGACACGTGAATGATTTCATATTAAAAAATAGCCCGTAACAAATTGCCGCCTAATATTATTTGAGCCGCCGAAAGTTTTTTTTCAGTAATTTATTGACAGCCCGAAGCCATTAATCTTTCTTTCAGCCACAGCAAAAAGGCGACGGCACGATATAAATTATCGGTTATAACCGGACTTAGGGCAAATTTGGATAACACATTTTCATGTATATATATTCAAGATGTTTGGGGATTCGGGCTGAAACATCTCAATAAAAGAATATTCCTGGAGGCGGGGGAGAGACTGTAGGGCCGTCGGTCGGATACAGCCACCCGCGGCTCCCACTTATTATCATCTCAGGGGTTGCAGAATGAATATTGCGTTAAGTTGGCCCAGATGTTATGATGAAGAAAGTTTTATTATTGTGATTAAGAATGCGTGGTAGGAGGACGCTGCGCACGGCGCGTACGTTTCCCTCGGCCCTATGCGGATGTTTTCACTGGACACGTGCCCAACTGATATATCAAGAGCATTTTTTCCGGTAGTCTGTATCACTGAAATATTTTATTTCAGCAACGTATCATGAATAGTTTTATGTGTAACCTGAAAAATGAACAAACGCGCAATTTTGTGTCAAAAATAATAAAAAGCATCTGATTTTTTCCCATTTTTTTTAGAAAATAATTGAAAATTTCTAATATATGTTTTTACATAATCTCTGCGTTATCATAAATATTATTTTCAGACGGCATTAAATCATGCACATCATAATAATTCATGGCGACCATTCACGACTATGATTTACCGATTAATATATTTCAATATCACATAATATCTTAGATGAAATTCGCCAAGAAATACTTGCTAGAAATATAATACAAATATGAATACGTTTTCTTTAATACTTTTTACCCCCTCGCCCCTACCGAATTTTCAATGGCAAACTGTAAGAAGAATTTAGTATATAAATAATATGAATCACACGACGAAGGACAGGATGGAGAAGGGAAGTTATAAAAGCGTTATGGGAAACCCTTCTCCTGCAAATGGTTTAATAATAGCATGCAAACGCTTAAAAAATCCCTTTCGCGGAAAAAATGTTTATAAATCAGACCCCGAAGGGTGCCGGGGCTTTAATAATATTCGTAAACACACATTTCTCAGATCGACACGATCGTTGACATTATATTCGAAGGTGGGTCTTGGCGTTTACATTTCCCTCGGGAAAATATTTAGTGGCCTTTTTTATGACTTTTAAATAAAAATACAAGTATAAATAAAATTGCGTTGCTCGCTGTTAGTAGTATTAATATCGAGATGGGAAGAAAATAATTGCGGTTTTTGTTTTCACGGCTAATAAAAAAATATGATTTTTTTGGAACATCAAACAAGAAATTTGCGTATTCAGATATAGTCCATGGCTCATTAATAGTTTTCTCTCGTTGGTGAGATGTAATAATTTTGTAACTTGGTCCGGTTGTAAATGTTGCTGAGCTAAAACAGTTTCTTTTTACTCAATATTTGTCTTGTCTTTATTTTTTTTTCTATTTTTAATAGTCAGCAGAAGGCTATACTTCGGTTGGGTGTTCCTCCAGTATTTAATATTCAATTATTTAACGATGTACACATAGAATTCATGTATAGTTTTATTTTTCACTGATGCAAAAAACCTTAATATTTCATATTCCTAGTATTAACAGCATCAAAGGTCTTTAAAATTAAATTTCTTTAGAAATTTTTAATGCTTGAACGTGAAAAACTATGTTGATTTACCACATGGCGGAATACTTTATATTCCAATACATTTAATATTGAATGAAATTACTTTTGATTTTATCTTGGTACTTTTTAATACATAATAAGATCTATTGGTTTTTTGCTGTTAAATACTTCAATTGGTTGTCATTGATCACACTCATTAATCACATTACTCTTTATGTCTGGAACTTTCGGGATCTCCATTAAAAAGCTTTCAAAACGATCTTGCATCGTTTGGACTTATGCTATGCTATATTAACCTTAAAGTATAATTCAAAAATTTACAATAAAACCAAGAATAATTTAAATCAAATTGATATTCTAAAAGTTTTTTAATTTATTTTGAAACCATAACGTCCTAAAGAATAAGCAATATTCTCTTAAAAATCTGAAATTATTTATATTAATCATTAATCAATTGTCTAAGAAGATTGCAACGTATTTCTATGTCTCTTATCGATCACAAATTATTCTATTTTTTTACTAACCGTTTTATGTCAGAAAATGATTCTTTTATTTTTCAACCTATATATCAGGGGGCCTCAAAAACAACCGAATCGTCCGAATAAGGTCTATTTACATTAAAAAATAGACCCCAAGCATTTCAAGTCAAGATATTGATGATTTTATTTATCAATATCTAGACTTTTTTTTTAAAAAAATGAATTATTCTAAGAATTGGGATGGTTATTCATGATATTCTTCATAACTTGGTCGATATTTTGGATTTTTATACTAACCCTATATAACGTGCAAATACACAAACACTCGATGATGTTGAAAATTCTACCCTCGGTCTGGGACAAACCGCTGACTCAGAGTTATTTCGACACGTGTCACTAGTACGTTTCACTCGCACTTGACACATCGTACCGGATGACAACGAGAAAAAACATCGTACAAACATCAAAAAAAAAACAACGTAATTGCGGACAATATCTTAATCGTCAATGATTATATATAATATTTATTCTTTAGATGTTTTTATTTAAGAAAAATCAAAAACTTGGTTCCCAAATAAATCTCTTCGAGACCGTTAGGATAAAATATGATTATACCTTTTGATAGTTCGAGCATAGAGATTTATAAAAAAGTAAAGAAGTGCAATACAAGTAACAAATAAACAACATGTTTTTATTTGTTAGATATAAGAATTGCCCGTATTTAAAAACCATTCTGGAATAAATAGGGAGTTCAAAACAATCGGCACCGACACGCTAAAAATTCGCGTACCACATACACAAATTTCGGTATTATAATAATTTACCTCGCGCACAAAGCTAATTGGACAAATTATTTTTCAACAACACATATTTTTTAACAATTTATCTTTTGTTTGGTAACGCACGTCTCCTGGTCCTCCAGCCTCCATGCTCTCGTAATTCGTCGGCAGTCGCAAAGCTTTGTGAAATTTTTGTAATTAGCATTATTCCATAGGCATGTAAATGGGCGGCGAGTGTGGAGGAGAAAAAAAAGTGAAAGAACCAATTCCGCACGCGTGCCAAATGGGATATTACCATTTTTTACGATAGGACCAGAGATGAATACGGCCTGCGTGTGGATTGAAAAGGAATGAATTACACAAAGGGCAGAATACATTTTCATATATTATTAACAAAAATAAAAAAAAAAATTGTCATGACTTTTGAAAAATGTTTGCATTGAAACCGGGCATACATATGTTGGGCAAGCTAATAGAAATTGGGCACATTTTTATGTCTGCATGAATAAATATCATAACTATAGCACAATAAATATGCGTCATAAGTTAAGGCATTGAAATATATTTACGAAGAATGCCTTGCGAAAAGCTATTATTAATATGAAAAATATTAAATCCTTGATTTTAATAATTTAATAAGATTTCAGACAAAGTTTTAATATGGTTTAGATATAAATGCCAATGAATACTAAGTATTTCTTTTGTTTAATAGTTTTTTTTTATATAAATACTTTTTTTCAGCCTGTTCATACAGCGTATGATTTAAAGACATAACTTTCTTTATTACACTTATTAGTTTTTACGCCATCGCCAGTCCAAACAATTTTTCCTCGAGGCAATTTATTTCCACGCTCAAATTTCCGCAGTAAATGACCGAAAATAATTTTCCACACCACTGGCAGCTGTCACTGTCGTAGCGAGGTTGACCCTGATAAGAAGGTGTCGACAACCCCTGGTCCTCGTCAGTGCTGAATTTCATTAGCAGAACGTCGGTTCTTCAACAGCGCGCCATTATCCTTTTCTTGTCGTCATCGGTTATTGCAAAATTTTCCCGGACCATTGTCAAAAAATTAAATTAATTTCAGCAAAACTTAGATAATGTTATAGCTATAAAGTATGCTGTAATAAATTTATCATAGTTTTCGTAGTTGTGTTATGATATAATTTAAATTAAATCGCCCCGGGATTGTTATTATTATTAAAAGCGTCCGATTTGATTTCAAAGTCGACTTATCTGAACCTAAATATTTCACGTTAACCCTTATCAAACCATTGTCAGAATCTAGGCTGTGTACCGGCTAGGTCCATATTTCCGAATGTTTGAAATTTAATTACACATTTGATGGATGAATCTATGCTGGGAGTTGTCGAAGGGGAAGCACAAATCCTTCTGTTTATTGCCAGGATTAAATTTTATTACGCGACAGTCTTGGGGTCAATTAAGATTGTTTTGTTCCGCGGCAGATTGTTTGCTTATCCCGGCTCAATAATGGAATGTAAATATTTGGATATACTTGTGCAGTGTTTTGGACTGGTAATTCTCAAAATTTACTGATCCACTTTGGCAATGAGCGATGGACGGGATCCGAAACCTGTTTTTCATTAATAAATATATTTAAAAACAATGCTTTTTCGCGTTATTTTTCAACAAATGATACAATTCTGCGGCATCACACGCCAACTGAACACATTACGCGCAAACATTGAAATATTGCCCGGGTCGGGCGGTCTGACCAAAACTAAATAAATATTGGCGGGAAAAATAAATTAAATTGACGGCTGGCTCCATTTGGCTGGTAGCATTTTTTTTCCCGGAAAATTTTAATTTAGCACTGGTCGAGTGCATTCGGTAATTAAAATCGTGCAAATTTGCCGCGTGGCCCGACGCAAAAACTTGTAATGGCGTCCCGAATCACACTCGGATAGTCACGAAAATTATTTATGTTTATTGAGCGATATCCACCGGAATATCAAATGACAATAAATAATATTTTCGAATTTTAAATGTAGCTTATTTTATATTATGTATTGTACGTATATGCCTAGAAGTTACCGCTTTTTCCACGATGCGAGTGTGTACTTCATTACAAGGGCACTTCCCCTCTTTGGCGCTAATCTCTCTGAACCACTCTTCATTTTCAATTCCTTCTACAGGTTACTATTGATTTTTTTTCGTGTTGTACCCTCACGGCGTTTCTGCTTGCCCTACGTGTAAGGTCCCAGGGCCACCCTTCGTCGTTTATTGCCGGGGCGCGTTATGTAGGGTAAGACATACACTTTAAACATTTATGCATCTTAAGGAAGCCTTTAGGATGGATCTGAGGACGACGCAATTTAAACTTGATGACGTTCGTTTAATGTCAACAATTACGAGTTAATAATTTATTGGATTTGGACTTTGAGATTTGAACACATTTTTGAATTTTCAATGGGATGATCTTATTTTAGACATGTGTTTTTTTCTCTTTCAAGATGTTAAATCATTTTTCAGCTCTCCATATAAAACTATAATCAGACTAACTGAAAATTTGTGCAAGATTATTTTGTAAACAATGAATATCGCGAAGAGAATAATTTCCTAATATTCTTTTTACAATGAACCCTTATATAAGCAAATAGTTCTTATCAAATTAGCGTATATTGGTTACTAGGAGATCCTTTTTTGAAGGATCTCCTAGTAACGCGGGAGAGACTATTTTATTTTTAGTTTGTTGTATAAAGAATCGTATTATATGAAAATGATGATCCTGTTATAGGAATCGCCTAATAAGAAAACCCGATTTTTAAAGTTTATTATTAATTGATGTACAACTAACGTCAAACCTCCTATAGCGCTTCCTGTATTTACCAGTCCTTCCTATAGTGTTTTCCTTTTGATCGCCGTTTTTATTAAATTGTCCCTCCAAATATCAATATCCTTCGGTTAAACAAAACATAATCCGTGCGTATGAATAAACTAAAAAAATAACAAGATCATTTAAAATATGTAAATAGACATGGTTCCTATTTCGACGCTGTAGGAGATTTGACTATGTATATGTTTGATTTCTTTAAAGTAAAAAATTAAGCAATAATTAAAACTCGCTTTTAAACTGCTTAATTTCAAAGACTTTAAAATGAAATCCGCGCAATAAGGAAATCCGTCATGTTATATAGATATTTTTATAAATGTTATTAATAAATTATTCATCCGTCACGACGGCTCGAAAACAACTACGTGATCCGAAGGGGTCTCTCAGATACCCCAAGTATTTCATGACAACATTGATGAAGAATTCATCAATATCTTGACATTTTTCAACGAAAACAGATTATTCTAAGATTAAAAATGCTCGATGCGTAAGAGACGACGCTCTTGGCGATGTCTCGCGGCAGACTGAGGCGTCGCAGCACGTGTTATTTACACGTTTCGCTCGCACTCGGCACATCGTACCGGGTGCAAACAAGAAAAGGCATCACGCGCGTAGCAACGGAAGCGAATATTGTTGTTTTTATTTTTTTTCACAATTGCAGACAATGATAATTTATAATAGTTATTTTTTAGACTTTTTTAGACAAATACAAACATTATGTAACATGCAGGATTTATATTAAAAGAGTTATTTGATTCCCAATATACACTATCGGCACAGCTTTGTTTAAACTATGTATTTGGAAAAAATCATTTACCATTATTTATACTATTTATTTGTAAATATATCAAATTTGAAATAAATCATTAATATCAGCAATAAATTTTGATTAAAAAATCTATTATTTTATTTAGGTGCAAATTATTACAAGCATACGCTATATTTCTATAATAATTGCATTTCATTTTTATGGTATTTTAATAATATTAAAGCGTATTTTCGCTCCTTTTTTATTAAAATTATATGCTAATTTTTTATTCGCGTCATAGTGTTTTAAATTATCTTAGTTACATCTACAGTGATTCCTTTGTGTAGATCCGGGCCTATTGTTACATTCAGTTACAGAGGCGGATGGCGGTCGGGTTCACACAATATGTTTTACAAAGGAACGTCGCATAATCTGAGATGGCCCTAAGCATTTATGTCACGCGCTTTTATATAATATAGAGAAATACCCGGATTTATTATTAAAATATATATTTTTTTCTCATGTCATACAAAGGATCGGTCGTACATATTATTTTATTCGAAGGGCTAATTGCATTATTATACGCGCACACAATAAACCTGATGTAATTTTGTTAATTAAGATAATTAGGCCTCGGACGTGCTAATAATAGAGTCCACGAGAGCGTTGTAATTAATAACATTTATGGGATAATTTGGTAAATGAGCCCGTTGCTGACAGTTCATTGAATATTTAGAAGCAGAGCGGTACGCAGGTGGTGGGGAGTGGGGGCAGGACTTCTGGGAGCCTCGATGGCTGGCTCCCTGCATTCATGATTCAGGGGGGATGCTTCACCCTCATACCACCGTGACCGCCTCGCCGAAACTTATGTTGAATAATTACTGGATGCTCTTGCAAATAATGAGAGCAATCAAATTACACACTGCGTATGTATTATACAAATCGCATAGTTTCCTCGGTCTTAATTAAGATTCTCGGGGCCTTAACCCTTAAACATTCCCAAATGTTAATTGTTCACCGTATGATTTAATGACTCGCGTAACGCAAACTGAAAATTTAATTTTTCGGTCTATTTATATGCGAAGGATGTGTGGGAATTTCAGCGACGTCGTTTTATTCTTTTTTTTATGTGTAGCGGGAAGAAGCGGCGTCAGTTTGCGTGTTTAATGGGGGTGAAATTTCCCTTTTTTCATTCTAAGCATTTGAAGAGACCCATGTCTAATATTTAACCCTTGAGCATCGTAAGCATCAATTCATCCGTTAAATGTTCGCAGAATAGTTCTTTCACGGTTCGCACAAAGTCGTGTATCATTTAAAGTCCCGTTTGAAAATTTAATTGCATACACCGCAATCGATTACCACCAGCCAGTATTGAATACGTAATACATGGGGATTACATTATTCAAAGGACATTTTGTGTACCTTTTGTTGTGCTCTTGCATGAATATAAATTCGCATTAGATGAGCTATAGTTTGAATGCCACCATAATAGATTTTCTCATGAAAATTGCCGAGAAAAATATATACATCATTGTGTCATACTTGTGTGCTCGGTTTTATATATTCTCATATATATCTATCTATGTATGTAGGTCGGATTTTGCCAACCCTTGAAATAAATTTAGGGGAAAAAAGGGAGAAGTGGAAGATTGACAATAGAGCCAGGAAGCAGGTGGGTCTGAAAGATAAGCAAAGTGGAGAGTCAATGATCAAATCGGATGAAATACAAAAGTGCCACTCTTAATAAGGGCGAACTGAAAATCCCTTTTCGGCTTATGGTCGCATTTAGGCAAATCTCCCAATAAGAAACAAATTCTAATAAATTGAATCGGAGAACAAAAAGGCGATATACGAAATGAACAAATATATTACATATCAATTATCAAGTTTCAAATAGAAATGAGATATAATGCTGAAATTCTCGGTATTAAATTAAGACAAAATGAAGAATTTTGTTTGTGGATATACAAATATTATTCAAATGGAATATTTTATTAACGAATTAGTGAAAGTAATAATAAGATGGACGTAGAGATTATTTTTTGAGATGAGCCGTTTTCATGCAAGAAAATATTTACGTTATAACTTTTTTATTAAATTAATAATGAGTTTCTGTAGTATGAATGCTTTTGAAATAATAAATAATGAATTAACCTAATATATTAGTCACGTTTGATATTTGTTATATTTTTTTATACTGAAAATATTTTTTATCGAACAGACATTTTCGAAACATGGAAAGAAATAACTTAACTAAATGAAACTATAAGCAAAATGTGTAAAAGCTACGTTTTGAGTCTGGAATCAAACTTAGAACATAGTCTAGTCTATGCCTAACCTAGAACTATCTATACAATTCTAACCTGACCTGCAGATTTGTATAGATTGATATCTAGAAACAGCTCAATAAAATAAATACAGATGTGGATATCAGATTTCCTAATAATAATAAAATCAATAACGTCGTTTTTAACAAAAAAAAATATAATTCTTTTATTAATCTAGATATTGAGCCAAAAATTGAATTGCTTAAACTTGTATTGCCACAACTATTAAGTATTTAATCTATAAAAAAATAAAAAAACAAAACGTTGTAAATGTAAGAGCCGATTAAACGAGTAGCGTCGGCTAGTGCGTGATATGCGCGCCCCGTACATACCCAAAATCGCTTTTAATGTGGAATCCACGACTCCCGTACGCAATGAGTTGAAAATACGTACATACGAATAATTTATTTATCGGGTCTTCTTTATTATTATTTAATATTTAACACATGTTTCACCGTACTGATTTATTTGGATTTTTAAGTTTATTTTATTACAAAGCAATTAATTTTTATTATCCACGGATCTCGATTATTCTTTTATAAATGGTTTATATATATTTTTTTTAAACATTTCATTATTTCATACTAGATTTATTCAGACGATTAGCATCCGGTATGTACTGTTGAAGCATTGCACAGCCTTTATCTTTCGAGGGAAATAAAAATAATTCAAGTGGATATTAATAATAAATAAATGCTATCTCAGATCTAATCGGCTTTGTTAAAAAGCTAATATAAACGATTTTAAAATCGGCGATAAGGAAACAATGGGTCGGGGGTGAGTTTTTCGTAGAAATTTCACGAATTTCCATCTTGATTGCGAAAGCTTATTATTTTTTTCGGTTAAATACTGAAATTTTATTAGCTCTAGCAATGCACGATAAGTCGGCATATTGCGATATTTCGACGACAAACACAGTTCATTTTTATTCATCAGCCCCCCGCCGCGACGCGGGTTTACATAAGTCGTGTTCGGGAAATAGTGCACAAAGGAAACAAAAAAAACCACAGTACCACTGTTCTCATATTTACATGAAAGCTTAAAACGGATATTACAAAATATTGTAAGAATGAGAGAAAAAAGTTAATTTATAACTGAGTGTTGTGTTTGATTCAGTGGGCCCGAACACGACACACCGTCACGCCGAGGCCCTGCCCCGACAACGTGTCATTTGCCATAAGTTTCCATTAAATGTAGATTAATAACCGTGGGGTAGATGGAAAAGGCACTTAAAAAGTGGATTTCAAATTTGACGGCTGTTGAATAAAAATTTATGTAATACGCAAATGTAACCCGCAATTAGCGACAGCCGAAATGTGGCTGCATGTGATGAATAGAAAATTTTATTACTGGGGTGGGTGTTTAACGCAGAAACATCATCATCATTAAAAATATTACTTCTCTAGGTCAAGGCTTCTGTGCAATTTGGATTGTTAGCGCTGTCGTTAAAATATTTAAATTTCATTTCAGTAGTCCAATTGTTCATCTTCGCATTCACACCCCTATTTGTAGGGATTCGCTAGGATTTTTGCAGCAATTACAGCATCTAAGCCGGCCAGCGTATGCACAAATCCAAGTTTGATTGGCATGTGGAAACATAAAAAGTAAAATCGATAGCCCGACGTGGCCTTAGCACAGTTCAATGTACGATGCAATACTTATTTCTCATATCAAACAGGTCTTCCCCTCTGCGACGACCCTTTTCGCAATCCCGAATGGCCGTGGGGTGGTAAACAAAGGGAGCACTTGCACCCCCCGGGCGGAGAGGGGGTAGGTGCGTGTGCCACCTCCCCTCCCCCGCCGTCCCTGCCCTGCGCGGCCCTGCGGTACAGTAGAGAGAGAGAGGGTGCCACCCTCCTCTCTCTATTCTTCTGATGCACATGCATCCACCCCAACCCTCTTTCAAACCCTAACCTTGCTCAGTGGACAAGGGTGACGCGCGATTTAATCAACAGGATTCAAATAAATATTAATTTTAAAAGAATATATAATTAATTTTGTGTATATCTACTTATTTATTTTATTATTTTTCACTCTGTCCACTTTTAGTCGAATCTATGAGTTTTTTTAAAAACATATTAAAAGATATATTCATTGGGAAAATGATTAAGAAAGATATAAAGAGTTTGATGAGATATCCAATTAAAAAATAGATTATTTTTCAAATTAAATAAATAAACGTCGTTCAAATTGTTTGCTAAAAAATCTAGGAGGCCAATACGTCTGGCCCACGGAGTCGAAAAGGTTAAGACAATTTTGCAACGCGAAATAGAAGTTTAATTTAAATCATTAATTTTGAATTAGAGTTATAATCACCATACTTTCGAATAACTGATGTTTTATATTATGATTCCAACCAATTTATTTAAATTAATTAGTAAATATACAAATAAGTTTTATATAAGATGATTTCGTTGTTAGATTGATTATTGCGCTGTATCACTTGAAGCTATTCATCATTTGATTAATATAAGTCTTTGTATATTTATATAATTATTAGCAGTATAAATATACAAAGACTTATATCAATATTTATAATAATTCGCATTATATATATGATGATTTTTTAAATGTGGGTAAATACTTTAAAAAAAATGTAACTAAAACCCTCATGATGTACACGTAAAGACGGGATGATGGTCTCCTCGTGATTAAAAATGCCATTAAAAGACAAAAGCTCGCTTTCTTGTCATGTAATGCTTCAAACCAGAATCATAATTTTTTGCTTCTTATTTTTAGATTAAAATTTAAAAATTCGTTAGAAAAAAGAACTGTATAATGAAACTGAATAATATGGAATATGAACATTTTCTTCACTGAGTAGCATTAACATTACGATTGTTTTAAAATATATCTTTTTTATTTCTCACTCCAATAAGTAATATGAAGAGTTGCTACAAGTTGTTATTCTTATTTGATTAATTAGGCCCACGTCTTTTTCTAATTTTCATGGTGATTAGAAGCTTTCTATGCTGTCCTTTTTTTCATATTACTACGTGTTCTGGAAGCCACAAAATTCTTGTTAGGGAAATTATATGGATATTCTATCAGTTAGTTGATAGAATTAATAAATGATTACTACAAAATATTTTAATATAAATTTTGAAATGGAAAATAGCATTTCAATGAACCAATAATATTTACATAAATATGTTTAAATTAATATATAAGAAATTGAATGAGTGAATGAATGAATCATTTTTCTTCTCCATTAAATAGTATAATTCACCTTTAGATATATTAATTTGGGTTTATGGCCACTTATTTTAATTACTGTTGAATAAATATTTGTAAATATTTAAATTATGCGATCGTATTTACTCGAAAAAATGATTTTTATCGTATTATTTTTCTATATATTATTGGTTTATGTATAATCAGCGTTTCTCTGTAATTTTATGTATCTATGTAATTTTAAATACGTATATTTAATTTTTATTTAGTATAATTTAATAATGCGTGGAAAATGCAGCCGCGACGCCAATGTGCATCCCCTCATCGGCGGAAGGGTGAGGGAGTGAAAAAGAAAATTTGGGATACTCCTTGCTGCGTGAGGACTGGAATTTTGGGTTAGTGGACATGTAGACCTAGATACGCAAGCACGGCAGTTTTGTTGTCTTGTGTTCGTCAGTTTTGTGTCGGTGTTGTTTTTGTTTTGTTTCCGTGGACGTATCGTTAGGTGGCGTGAGTGTGCGTAGATTCCTAGTCTAGTCTATTCATCTCGCTTAAATCAAAATACAAAATAATAATTGTAACCTTATCTATAATTCGATCGTGTTTATTTAAATATTAATAATAATAATATATAATTATAATAAAAAAATATAACTGAGCGCCAGCAAAGTACAAAATAATATATCTAGTCAAATAAAATAAGTCTGAATAATAATATAAATATCATTAATAATAAGAGCACCAAGAGTACAAATTATAATTAAATTATTTTATACGAAATCTACCTCGTTATTATATAATAAATTGTGATAAATATATTGATTCTGTATATATTATAATACGGTCCAAGTGTGATTATATATGTGCAATATTTATCTGGTACAAAACGTGTATGCAAATCGATATTTTTACGCATCAAACAGTGCGTATTGTATGTAGTAGAGAAATACAGTGCTTGTCAAAACTGCCGTGTTTACATCCCCATCCGCCACCCACCCCACACAGAGCGCCGCTGGGGTGATATAATCGTATATGTGTTTGAATCAGTTGCGTGCAAACGTTGTATCTACCCTTTGAAATTTATTAAAAAATAAAATTATACAGTGTGAGCAGTTAATTTGGGGTTGACAAATAGTGCAGCTGGTTTTGAGTGTTTCGAAAAAATTATACGACTCAGTTGCGACAGATACTTTGTGTGCGAAATACGTATTTTTGCTGAAAACTATATATAAATATAAATATCATATACTCACCGTGCCAAATTTTATTATATTATAATAATATATAACAGAATACAGGAATCAAATTCGTGCCTAAAAATAAATATCAAGAATAAAATATATCATCAAGTCTGATAGTTGTAATAAGAGAGAATCTATTTATTTTAAATTATAAATATTAATTAAAAAAAAGTGTCATGCTGATTCCACCACTACAAATGGCGATGAACCCGGGCATGATATCCTTAGCCACTCCGCCAGGATACGGAAGTGCTCCGATGCCGATGACGGCGGCCAACGCACCTCATGGTTACGCGAATTCTCCGCCTAACATGGCATCCATGGCCAATCATATGATGCAGTGTGGACCTCATCATCCCCAGGCGCAAATGTACATCATGAATCCGCCACCTGACGGACAGACCATCCTGTCGCCGCAAACCAGGACACCGAGCTCGGAGCGGGACTGTCATACGCCGTCGTCATCGTTGACGATGTGCAAGGACGCCGTAAAATTATTTGTCGGACAAATACCGCGACATTTGGAAGAGGAAGACCTGCGACCCATGTTCGAAGAGTTCGGGAAGATCTACGAGTTTACAGTGCTGAAAGATAAATACACGGGAATGCACAAGGGTGAGTAGTTGTTTTTCTCCCCCGTTACGTGTCCCTTTTTTATAGCCCATATAATTTTTATGTTGCAGTCGTAGTGTTTTCCGACATGTCTATTAAGATATTGCCGGGAAACATAATTTTAAATAGATTATCGTGCCGAATAAACTTGACCTTACTATTATGGCTTTAAGACAAATATGCTATTGCACCCTTACACAATGCCATTATTCGAAACCCCTTGTTGGCACACTTTGGACGTACATTGTGTGTATAAATCATTTCTCAGGGTTTATATGTAGATTTCGGATTTAGATTAATAAAAAAACCATGTACTTTTCATAATTCAACGAATATAATTTTCCGAGCTTTTCCAGAAACTATTTGATTTCTTTTACAAAATTTGTTTTCAATTGTTTGCTTATAACCGAGATTTCTATATATATATTATTAAATGGAGAAAAGTACCTACTTTGTTAGTGTGCTTTATTAAATAGAGAGTTTACACACTCTTTTAGACTAAATAATGCTATTTTTTAACAATCGTTGTGTTTTAAATCTAATTTGGTATTAAATTCATTTACTTATAAAATATCATAAGTAATTGTTTTGGAGAGCTATTTTTTAATTAAAAAGGTTTAAGTAAATCTTACATTTGTATAGCGCTGATTACTCTTCCCCTAACCATTTTCCATTGCTTTTCTTTATAAATAAATTTATATTACCAAAAACTTCATTGATTTTAGCATCATTCTATTTAACAGACCTTCAAATAGTAATTTTTATTTCATTTCGGCTTAAAAAACAACGTCCCTAAATATTTTTATTTAAAAAAATATATATTTTCCATCATAACGTTTATTCCAGAATTATTTTTTCTAAGGTTAAAGTATACATTATCGTAAGGTATATTGATTTATAATTGAAAAATTAAAATTTTCCTAGAATTATTATTACATTTGCCTACGGGGCGAATCGCGAGCAAATATGAGCTGAGGCTATTCGCCGAAATATGGTGAAACGTCGTTTTTTACAACAAAAATTATAATTCTTTTATTAATGAAAACATTGAGCCAAAAATTTAGTTATCTTAAACTTCAACATTCAAAGAATATGCAAAAAAATATCTTATAGCAGGGTCGCGAAAAATTTTGGAAACGGGTCGAATTGAAATTTTTATAATACATGGTTTGAAAATACAAAATCATTAATGTAGTTTGTAATTTTGATTAATTGAGGCAATGTATTTTTTTATCCTCTAATAATCCTTAAATATTATCTCTTATCTTTGTACTTTTAAGATTGTGTTAAAGCGTGTAACAGTTTTTCGCTTTCTTCCTTAAAACATTAGGAACTTTTACAATGGCTTTTGGTAAATTCCTCGATATTTTACCACCTGAATATTTGAAATATGTTGTCATTTCATGTTTTTTTACATGAATTTATGCAATAGAACGCAATTGCATAAATTTATGTTCGACGAATATGGAAGATTCGGTAAATAGAGGGTTATATTAGGGTGAAAGTTTATTACCGGAAAAAAAATTCGAACTTGCTAAAATATGTAGGCTTTTCGATTGCCAACAATTAATTAAAAATCATATATATATATAACTCCTAATGTTAAGATAAGTTAGGGACAAGTGTATGAACACAATTTTTCCACAAAAATTCCGTTTATAAATAAAACCGTGTTATTAGACTTATTTTCATTGTTTAATAAAGCAACTTCAGTTTCTTAGTTCTTAATAGAGTTTGTAATTTATTTAAATTTTTTGTTGGTATTGGCCAATATGAAATATGAAGTGGCAACTGAAACCCTATTTAGCCGACGGAAATATCGTGAAAAATTTGTCAACGAATCCATCACGAACAGAGTCGAGTCGCAGACGTAAAGCGTTTTTCCTCATTTGCAAATAACAAAAGCACCAACAACCGGAATGACAAATGGGGGCGCGTAATGCACCGCGGCCCTGCACGGCCTCTGAGTAATGATCGCCCCATGCGAATATCGCAAATAATACGACGAAAATTTCGCATTACTGTGACGTGTCATACATTCGTGTCGCATGCCATATCGCAGGCCAGAGGGTAAGGGGCTAAACGGGAACGGAAAACGCGCGAATTTTCAAATTTTATTTATCGCCAGCCAGTGTGATAACACGGAAACGCTTTCGAAACGTGACGTCATTGTTGTAAACTTCGAATCAATTACAAGATTCTGGCGCGCCGATTGGGGGTTCGCTGCCTCGAAATGTAAATGTAACGGTTGTAACCTGGAAAGGGGAATAACGTGTAATTCGACTGTATCGGTCGGAATTATACATCG
This sequence comes from Philopotamus ludificatus, assembly GCA_022495035.1. NCBI lineage: Eukaryota > Metazoa > Arthropoda > Insecta > Trichoptera > Philopotamidae > Philopotamus > Philopotamus ludificatus. Next base: position 16,649 of record JAGXCT010036008.1, on the reverse strand, counting down.
GAATTATTTTCGTGCATCGACGCAATGGGCGTCCGGCGTCCGGCGTCCGGGGGTAATGGCTGGGTTATTATTTTATTTGAAAGCCAACGCTAAATATGGGTGGTGTTTAGTTTATGTTCCAGACAGCGCCTACCGCTGCTACTGAGGGGTTGGACTCGTTTCGACGAATCAAACCAATTATATATTACAAGTTTTAATTCCTCAACCCCATAGATTCTATAGATAAATTTACCGTGTATCTGTGAAATCCTGTATACATATAAATACTCATTATATTGATTTAAAGTTTTGTTTTAATTTACAATAACAAAAATGTGTCTTTCTTAAATCGATATTAGTAGAGAGATCAAATAATACAGTCTAATATTTTTTTTGTGTTATTACAGCGAATATGTAAAAAAAATGAATTTAATAAAAGTTAATATTAAGATAATTTTATTTTTAAAAAGCCATTGTCTTTATCGTTCATGTCTAGCTGATAGATCAATAAGATTGGTAATGAATGGCTTATCGGATACAAATCGTCAAAAATCTAGAAAAAAAACAATCGTGAAATAAAAAGGTTATTCTTGAAAAGCTCGTTTACTTTATTGTACAAAGTAAGCTTTCAATAAATTGGCAAAAAATTTCGTGTCATTGACCCAAATTCTGAACGAGCTTTCGAATTACATATTGTGCTGAATACTTTTGACCCCGTATTGTAAAGTAAAATTATTATTGCCTTGTTTTATTTCCAATTCTTTTATAAAACTCATATTTTACAGAGTTACTAAAAGTATCCTTAGCTGATATATCAGAATATTACAAAGTTTTATTATTAAAAAATTAAAAATAAATCAAATTTTGAATTTCTTATTAATTAATCTAGTTAGCATCAACTGCTAAGACAGATGTTGAATTTTCTTTTTTATTTTTTATGGTAGATATGAATAGATTATAATAAAACAAATAAGCGAACGATTTACATGCTACACAATATGATACGTTATAATAAAAAAGTATGTCATAATTAGTTCTTTAAATATAATTTCATTTATTTGATTGTATTTCATTGTTTTTTGTGCAGATGTCATGATATATTTTAGTGTTTATTTGACGATCAAAAAATCAATACCTTATTCTAAAAAGGTTCTAAAGATGCGGGAGCATATAGAATACCCAAAATTCATCGATTTTCTCCGATAGATTATCCTATCTGGATATCAAATTTAGCTTAATCGTGGCTATATTTTCTTTTAAATTTTATAGTACTTATTAAATATTAAGAAAACATAAAAATAAAAATAATTGTCAACGATTTGTTTACTAACGAACAAGAATATAAATTTCTTAACAATTATTTTAGTTCATTCGTCGGTTTTATGTGATCCTAGAATATTATAGAGCATATTTTAGGGTCTTAGAAAGTGTTTTGGATACAAAAGTCATAATCGCAGTGTTAATCTCGATTACGACCGTCGCAGTCCTGGCATCAGAGACGTGTCTCTGGTGGTGCTTGGGAAGTGGACAGAAGCGCAAAACTGACGAAGATCGCGGAGGGTCTTTCGAGGAGAAAATCGCAACAGGTTAGATGTACACTCATCCTTCGATTTACGCGGTTTCACTTTTACGCGGTCAGAAGACATTAAAAAGTCAACATTAAATGCTTGTTGGAGAGCAGTAAGGCCAGAAGTAGTTGAACGTAATCACATATTTTCAGCAAGAAATGAAACATTTAACAACATTTTGAATATAACAAGAGCGTTGGGACATGGGTTGGAGAATTTAGAATTCAGTGACATCGATGAATTGTTTATTGATCAGGAAATAGACGAAGAAGAATTGATTTATATGGTGTCAAGCAACAAAAAAGCAAATGTTGAAAGTAGCGATGATAGTGATAATGACATTACTAATAAACTAAATAAATGTACGTCTAAAGATATTTCTGAAATTTTACAATTGGTCAACATCTTAGAAAATAAGGTTTTTGCCACTCATCCTAGTATTGAATGTGCTGTTAAGTTTCAGCGAGACCTTAAAAGCCTGTGTGCTCAATACAGTGAAATTTACAAAGACTTAAAAAAAACAAAACACAAAAATTAGTTAATAAGACGAGAAAAAGAGCCTGCTGCTGGATTTGAATCCGATGATTTCGAGTCTACCAAAAAGAAAAAAATGGTTGAATTAGAATATAACAGTGAAGAGGCGGAATAATAAAATTACAATTATATAATTATGCTTTTAACTATAAACATGTTTAAATTTATTCTATTAAATCTATTTCTTAATAAAATTCTCTTTTCTTATACAGATATATGTGTATATACAATGTATTCGTTTTACTCGGTTTTCTGGAACCTATTCCTCTACTTTATATGAACCTGATTTACGTGGATTTTTATTTTCTGGAACCTATCTTCCGTTTTTGTATAAACTCGAAGTCTCGATTTACGCTTTTTTCTTGGAACGTATCTACCGCGTAAATCGAGGGATAAGTGTATTTAAGTAATAAATAATTATAAAATGTCGATTATTCATTAAAAATATAATTTAAATGCAACACTATAACGCCCGACCCCATATATCGAAAATGAATGAATATAAAATAAAAAAAAGCTTGCTACGTTTGATTCGATCTTTGGTAAATTAAAAAAAGGCTGTAGATGATTTTTTCTGATGTCTCAACTCTAGTTATAATTCGCCGCAAAACCAAATTGACTTTATATAGAGAGATCGAGCGCCGTCTCCGTTAATTCATGAGAAACCCAAATTCCGTGTTTGTACAGTTTTCCTATGCGAAAAAGATGATCCTAAACTGTAGACCATGGACGGCCAATCTTCAAAGATAATTTTTAAATTATTTACTGAGAATCCGAATCCACCGTCGCCTTCGGGATATCATTACCTACGCTTTGGGGTTTTCAACGATCTAAGAGTGCTTCTTCTATTGTCGGCCTCGACATCTTTCTCCCTCGGTAGAAAGAAAAATGTAACCGAAACATAAAATTTACAATCATTGCTTTAACGTAATAACAAAACTGACGCGTTTGCAGGACCTGTGAATGAGCTCATCGAAGAAAGTTTAATTAATTTTCGGTCCTCCTAATATATTATATAAGGTCATTTCTACCAGGGAGAATAAATGATGTCAATGTAAACAAAGAAAATTTTTCCGCATTAAATATTTTTTTAGAATACGCCTTTAAAATGAAGTTTTTCGATTACAATTTGCATTATAGTTCGCGGGAAAACGATTCACCGCACCACGGCAAACACACTGGACGCATTCAATTCGATGTGGAACGAACCCATTATTTAAACTATACATACTAATTACGCCAAGGTCGACTTTCGTTCGCAAACTTTGGCCTGCGATTCGCGTATTTACGACGTCGTGGCGGAGGCGTCCGCGGCGCACGAGATGCACGCGGCGCCGCCGACGACGCACGCGCCGCGACGCCTCGTGGCCGTGACGTTTCAGCCGGCGCCCCCGCCCCCGCCCCCACCCCCACCCCCCACCCCGCCGTAAGACGGAGCCTCGGCCGCTCCGCCTGGGGATGCGATCAGTTGTTCAGTTGTTCCGCTACCGCGCCGACGGGAGCCGCGACCGACGCCGCCGCCGCCGTCCCGCCTCCGCCGAATCCGCGAACAAATAAAATGTTAACGTTGACGACGCGCGACGAATACGCCACGAAAATCGGTCGCTGAAACCCACGTTCTTACGCCGAATCATGTATCACCCGTCGTCTTTTCGGTGACGAAATACGTCGAGCGAAAAACACATTTTCCCCGAGAAAAACATGATCAACAATACATAGTATAAGGAAAATAATAAATAACGATACGCTTAATAATCGTAGAAATATAAAAATCATATCGTTTTTATACCGTCGATATACGTATACGCTTTACCTGTAATCAAAACAGTGTACATATAAATATAAAACGAGAGTAATATAAATAGTAATTATATAAATACCCAATCCTAACGAGCTTTTAAACATATATTTAATAATAACGTATACATATTTATAAAGCCTTTTTATATAGTATACCTAAACGTTTTATGCTTAAAAAGTGCAATTAATATTAGTGTAATCGTTAGATTGTTATATTATTGTTGTAATATAGTGCTTTGTGAGTTTCTTTTTCGAATCATCCGCTGCGACGCAAGATATATCGATGACTACTCTTCTGCAAGGTATTATTACATTACTGTTACTTATTTTGAAACGTCGACGTATTTTCGCTTTGTTTTCGTCGCGAATGCCTATTTGTAAACGCGATATGAATAATTGTATGACGGGCGAAGAAATCTTCGTCGATGTATATATATATGTTTGTTTTTATTTATTTATTAAAAAGCGATAGATTAGTCGCGGTTAATCGGAGCCGCGGGGAGTAATATTTTAAACGTTCGCATAATTGTGCGAGTTATTCGCCGGCCCGGTTCGGTAATCCGTTTTAAACTTGCCGCGCGGACTCTGGAGCTTTAAGCTCGCGAGTTCCCGCCGTGGCCGCTCGTTTAGCGACCGGCGCTTCCCCGGTGGCTCGCAAAAAACTCGATCAGCTCTCTCGCAGACATAAAAATAATGTCGGAAGCCGACGCGACGTCGGAGAGGACGAGTCGCTATTGTAGGGCGCGGGGCGAATTTTTTGCATAAATTTTAACGCTGGACGGAAATGCCCGGCTAACGAGGGCCCGCGCCCGTCGAGTGTCATTAAAATTTAGGATTTTGTCTTGCGGACACAAAAGGACGCCGGTTAAGCGGATTCTGTCGCGAATTTCTTTGCCGCCGTTTTTAATTTCGGCGTGTATGTAATTTTTTTTTATTATGCAGCTAATCCTGCTAGACGAGCGGAAGAGGACGCCTTTGTCTCCGGGACGACGGGATTACTGTTAACGGCGGTCGCGTCCGTTGTGTCTTTTGAATTTTACCTTTAATGTTGATCCGCTTTCGAAACTTCATATTTCGTTAAAATATACGTGGTTATATTTTTTTTAACGCCCGTCTAAATAGAATCGCGGGTCACCTTTCTAATTTTTCTGGCGATCCCGCGAAAATCCACGTGTGATTATGACCGTTTTTTTTAATCGCGGTCTCGCCAAAAATAAACATCGGGCTTAAGTGGCGTCTGGGCCGCCGATTGTTAACGGGGGCTGCATGCGAGGCGGCCTGCGCCAAAACAAAATCAAAACTTAATGATAGATTATTCGCGAGTCGGGTCTCGAGCTCGGTCATATATCCACGTCAGCCGAAAACGGCGATCCGACGATACCTTTGTGACGTCGTATGGAATGCCAAACTCGCTTTCGGTAAATCTAACTCGGCTTTTTTCCGGCGCCCCCGACTCTTTTTGCGGCAGATCTTCGCGACGCAGCAGACGACGCCAGTATGCTAAAGTCCACTTTGTCCTCGTGTCCTCGATTCATGAGACGAGGTATCCGATAATCTTCTTCGATGAAAACTTTGTCCACAAATAAAATAGGTTTTAAGAACATAAACCGTTGCATTTTCTCTTTCAAAAACGCTATTGCTCTGCGTCTTCCTTAATATAACCCAGGCCGTTGACAGAGTCTGAGATGAAGGGCTCCTACACAAAATTAGAAAAATTATACTTTATCATATTTATATAAATCTGAAGTTTATATTAGTATCCGATTAACACTGTATCACAGGGAATCGTAATTAGTCCAATCCTGTGTTTACTATACACTGTTGATATACCCTACACCCTAATCGCCACATATGCAGATGACACGGCACTCCTAGCATCACACGAGAATCTAAAGAAATCATCCAAAATGCCTCAAAAAAGTCTGACAAATATTTACGGCTAAATATGTGGAAAATTATAACAAATCAAACCAAGTCTGTCTATATAACTTACGCCCTAAGAAAGGGAAACTGCTCTGCTGTAAGCATCGATAGTGAGCTTTAGCCCCAGACTAACTCAGTCAAATAACTAGAAATATACTTAGATCGTCGTATAAACTTTAAAAAACATATAATAAATAAAAGAAAGCAATTAGGGATAAAATTGTCAAATCTATGCCGGCACATCGGATCACACTCAGAATTATCTCTCAATAAACCGTTTATCTAGAAATCCAGATTGCGTCCGATTAAGAGTACGAGCAAAATCCTCGAATATAAAAGTAGTAGATCGCTTCCAATCCAAGACAATACGCATAATCACTTACACCTTGGTTTGTGCCTAAGGACGTAATCATAAATGTTTTAAAAGTCCTCATTGTGATGGAACAAATCGATACATAAATAAATATAACCCAAGACTAAAAAAATATCCTTTTAAACTGGCATCACAGTTGAGGCAGAAACTTACAAGTATGAAAACGGCAACTAAAAAGGAACATTTGATATTTAAAAAAGCCTGAATAAGGCTCTCGCTAAAGATAGGCAGATAGACTTCCTCGGCATGTTAATAATGAAGATAGCAGTAACTAAGTGTAATTGTTTTCAGATTGTGCTATTTAATTAATTAATTGTATTCTTGAAAATATACTTTTTAAGAAATCAATATGAATTAGAGCCAATGGAAGAATTAATTTCGTTATTCCCCGGAGCACTAAAAATCTATTGCTCTAGATCAGAGCCGACTACAAAATTAAATCAATGACCCCAAAACCTACAAGGCAATAACAACAACAACATATAAAGTTACAAAGTTTTCGAATAAATTTAATATAAAATATATATTCATTCAGAAAAAGACGTATATATTTAAATAAGATTCGTGAAAAATCGAATAACTCGTCTAATATTGATAAAAGATTTTCAGGGACGAATTATTCATGAAAACTTTTAAAAAATTAAATGTATGATAATAAATCTTCATTTATAATATGACAGATGTAACATGCATGGTGCAGATAAATAAGTAATGTGGAATTAATAATATAATTAAAATAATAATGACCGACATATTAAAAAAAATCTGTAAAACGCTGATAAATAACTATTTGTAATACTGTAAAATGATGAAGATTTAGATATCTTCCCATTTCCATTCATGTTAAAAATTCACGTGGTGTCCTTCCACGTTAGAAGAGCCCGCTTGTTGCATAAAACTTGAATTCATTTTAATCGTATTTATTAACATTTTTTCCTGGTTTATATTAATTATCTAATGGTAAATATAATTATTATTTTAAATTACAAGAATCTGAATGTAGCACTGCTTCAATTTTATCAAATTTTAGAATAAAAAATAGTTACTTAATTATTTTATATCAGTTATTATAATTTGGAACATGTGCGTAAATGGTTTATTGTCTTTAAAATGGTTATTATATCGTGTAATGATTATGGAATAATTACACGCTATACAAAGAAACATAAATCAATAAAAGTATAGAAATTTTATTGTATAAATCGTAATTTTGAACAATCGTAGGCTTTTATTGAACACAAATTGCTGATTATCATTAGCTTAACAATGACAGTGATTATGATTATATCATTGTATTTTAACAGGTTCTTATTTTCTTTACAATTATATAAAACATCTGTTTATTTGATAAATGTCCCTTAATCAACGGTAATGGCCCTAAACGATTGTTGAAACAAAACTTTAAATTGCGCACACACATCACGGCGACATTCAATTGCTCAACTAGTTTCCAAATAATAAATCTCCGGCTCGCAATGCACTATCGATTTCACGGGATAAAGCTGACAGATTTTATATCCCGACGAGAAAGTTGTTCTCGGAGAGGTGAGGTCATGGAAAAAGTTTTCCCGGCGCCCCGTTGCACTGCTCTGCACCGGGCCCACCGGGATAAATTGCTCAAATTTATCAATGATTCCACAATCCTCAAACATACCCATCTGCGCAATCTTGTACAGGCCCGTATTTTGTAGCCAGACATTGAAATAAATTACGCCGGCGCCCGTGGACCAACTTTTAACCGTGCTGAAAATTCATAGAAAATTTTATTGGGGAAATATAAAAACAATGCGCAACAGAAACTCTTGCAGAGTTTTCCGGGCGCAATACAAAATGAATATGCATTTAATTTTCTGAATTATGCTCCGCATTGCTTTATAAACAGATTGTGAATAAAAAATGTATTGAATATAAATGTCAATTATAACCATAATCCAATTGCTTATGATGTTTTATGTTGTTTAAATTTATGTTTTAAAAGCGAAATCGACTCTGAGTTTCCTCATAGACAGAGATTAGGCTCGGTCGCCCAATTACCACCAGCTATTTTTTACCAAGTCTTCTAGCGCCAAAAGTTTGGCGCCTCAGGCACCCGGCGAAAGTTTCCAGCTGTGAACCGGCCGGTTCTAGCGCCAATCCCTTAGGCGATACTTTTTTCGGGTTCGGTCCAAAGTTGGAACCGGGACTGGTTTTGTAACGTGAACGGGAACGCCCGGAGATACACCTAAGCCCAGTGGCGCAGTCACGTATCTCAGGTTTGACGCATGCGTTCGGGGGGTGGAAAGGGGCGGGAGGGGGATGGTTGAGGTGCTTCTGTGGCGCATATGTGATGGGAATAGTGAGGAACGAAAAAAAAACCACACCACTGTGTATGCGCCACAATTTTCTATGTCACGGGTAAAGTATCGTATTTTTAACCGCACGTGGAATTTTCCCGGTGGAATCTTTTCCGGTCACGAAGTTCAAATAACGACCGGCTCCTTCCTTGGTCCGTGTCCGTTCGGTGTTTCGGTGTTCGGCTGATCAACGAGCATCGTTTCTCCATGTAATAACTGGCGTCCGTTTGTATCTAAAGATGGTTAAAGACATTGATTGGTTAACCTTATACAATAAATATGTATCGTCTAATGTGTTAGTACCCAAAGGTTTTTGGTTGTCATGACTAAGTTAATTAATATCTTATTATTCTATATATTATCGACTTTTCTGTGTTTTGTTACACGAGTAATACAAATCTACTGGTCCTGTTGGTATTTTTAAGCTCGTTCTACATTGGGATCATAAGTAAGAAAATTCTGTTCCATACCTTAGCAAATTGTAAACCTACTTGAATTAAAGCAGCTATTACTTTTATAACCAATTGTCATTGGCTAATATAACATCAAATGTTGTCTTTTTGCGCTAATAAACACTGGAAAGTAGCCCGCAAAATTAAAAATACATAAAACAAATTATTTGTGTAAAAGTATCCGTAATTTGAGTGGACCATTTTATTTTAACCTAGCTGGGGTCCATTGGAGACTAGGTCAAATAAATCATTTAATAGAAAAATATACATGCCACAAACTTTTCATGTCTATAAAAGTCTAAAGAATACATATTATAAATAATCATTTACTTTTATAGACCTGAATTGCGAAAAAAATACAAAACAATTCGTTTCTGTTGTCACGGGCGTTATGTTTTTTCTCGCTCGCATCCGTTACGATGTGCTAAGTGCGATTGAAACTTACTGGTGACACGTGCCGTGAGAATTCGGTCGACGTCAGGATATCGCCGAGTGCGTGTGTTGTAGAATATTTTTATAAAAAATGTGTCGATGACTTGAAATGCTTGGGGTCTCTGATAGACCCCCTTCGGATGACTCGGTTGTTTTTTAGACCCCCCGTGACGGATCGGTTATATTGCTAACAAATATTTAAGTGTATTTAAATATAGTATTATTATTAAATGAAAAATTTTAAAACTGAATAAGAAAATATCTGCTAAAGGTCCTGGTTGGATTAAATTTTCAGTAAAGTTATAAGGAGTAATCGAAGAAGATTGCATCTTGTATAGTCTCTATTGTAAGATAATTTAAAATGGATTTAGAATCTTACATAATAATGAAATATATGTTTAGATTAAATACTGGTTTTACTCGAAATTAAACCTTTTAAACAATTGGATATTTTTAAATAAATATATTGTATTTTACTCAAGTGTACGTAATCATAATTTATAATGCTTTAAATTTAGCAGCTTTAGCCTCTTTCACTCCGTGGGCCAGACGTATTGGCCCAAAGATTTTTAGCAAAAAAAATTAAACCCCGTTTTTTTCTACTCTATTCTATTCAATTCTATTTAAAAAAAAGTCTTTTATTAAATAGGATATCAAATCAAAACCTATAGATGATTCTCATTCATTCTACCAATAAAAATCTTTTTGTTCATAATATATTTTCAAAATACAATTAATGAGAGTAGAATGTAGATTGGACCAAAAATATCCAGAGTAATTATTACAATTTTTGAAGCAACAGTGGCGACAAACTAGTTTATGACGTCCACTAAATTTAATTGATTTGAATGATCCATAAGAAAATTACTAGGAGAAAGTTTATTTTTTTGCAAAGACTTATTGGTATTTTATGATGATGGCTTATGTTGTCTGCAATAATTTCTGCAATGATGTATTTGATCTGAGAACGATTTAATTGAAATTGCAAAAGATTTGGATTGCTTCGTAAAAGGTTTATTTTGTAGGGAAAAATCTGCATGTGTTTTAACATAATAATTATTTAATTATATAGATAATGGTTTTCTGTTTATGTAGATGTAGACCTTATTTGTGCAAATCTGCATCCGTCATTTCAAATATAACACAAAATATGTAAGAAGCAATTTAATATAAGCGTTTTATGCCGCAACATCCACTCATGGCATGATATCAAAAGCCATCATAGAAATATAGAAAATAAAGAAACACGAAATTGAACAAGAAAATAGGGGCGAATAATTGTATTACCCAGATAAAATCAGATAGCATTCTGCAGCTTGGTAAACATTTTAGTATGGGCCGAGGAGGTCGGCGCGCTGCACGGGGAGGCCGTATCAAGAATTGGCTATTGGTTGCTTTTTGTCAAGCGTCCCGAGGGAAGATCGGCGTTGTTTTGGCCGCTGGCATCTCCCACCTTCCCCAATCCCCCCCTCGCTCCTCAAACAGATAATGTTGTTTAAGATTAAATAAGATAAACCCAAGCGGCTTGAGCCGGGTCTGTGCAGCTTCCTTTTTGGCGCTCACCGAATTAGCGCCGGAGGGAGCAGCCAATGGACGCCACTTGAATCCCAATATCCGACTTATACCGTCAGCGACCTCCTCACGTACACAGATTCATCTAGTTTTCCTTTTTTTTTTGCTTGTGTAGAGCAAACAATGTGTTCTTGCAGGCCGTGGATGGATACTATAATTTGGTTTACATTGTGAACGTCGTGCTACTAGCCGAATCTACTTTCTCCGATTGCATCAAGAGATTCATGAAATATTTCTAGATGTGTTTTTTTCATTTTCGTTCATCTGAAATTATAGATTATTTAATTATTTAATCTTGAGATGAAGTGTAAAGCTTTATATATATGAATGAATTTAATAACATGGAGGTAAGAAAACCGCGAAAGTTAAATTTTCTTTTATTTCTTCCCCCATGAATTGTTTATACTAGTTGAAAGTTTAGATTTTAAAATTGAAATGAAAAATGTATGTGAGCAATACATACATTCGTATAGTTAAAGGTTACGGAAACTTTCCAAATCCAGTGTTTACAGTAGACCGAACGAAAATAAAAGAGAGTCAAGAAAGTTTTTATCAGATCCCGTCGGAGAGTGGAGCGCACTCCGGAGCTTTTCTTACGTCGCGCCGTTTCCTCCCTACTTATATCACCGACGTCTTTTCGATGAAATAGGCCCTTTATTCATTTTTTACACTTTTCCATGTATATAAATTTTTTTCGGCGGAAAAAAAATCCCCCTGGACAACGCGAATAAACACCGTGCGCGAGACACCTGAGAAATTATAGTCGAGATAAAGGGAAAAAATTCGCATTTCCTTTTCCGAGATTTTTATTTGCATCACGCCTCTCGGCTATATATTTACCGTCGATATTTACGCGGGGCAAATTCAACTTGTAGGTCGCCCCATAATATAAAATTCAATGCGATAATATTCTTGATGAATCCGGCCGAGTAAAATGCGCCATGTAAAATTTGAGACGGTTGAACCCTGGATAAAAAGACGGAAAATTCGGGAAAGCTAATCTAGTTATTCTAGGTCAGCCGTTCGTTCCCTTGTCGCATTTTCCTCCCCGCGACCCCCCTCTCCGCAGGCCGGATGTTACGACTCCCTCCGCGCCCTAGGCCTACCCAGAATTGTACGAATTCACGATATCGAAAAGGCAGACAATTATATTGCCAGACGACATGTATCGACTGGCGTAAAATATATAAATAAATTTAAAATTTTCCAATTTTAGCGTCGATATAAAATACGTATTATACAATGTAGCTCTTTTTCTAATTCTCTTCGTAGAATGGACCACGATCAAAATTGAGAGAGCTGCTTATTTTCTTTTTATCTCGAATCCAATAATCCTCTTCATTGCTGACGATATTGTACTGATAGCTCTCGGGGGGTTTTATTTTCCCCATTGTAATGTTTTCTTTAACTCTGTATCCAGTATAATATACGCACATATATACGCATCACATACATAAATTTCGAACGAAGCGAAGAGATTTATGATATTATAATAGGGAAAAAATGATGAAACGCGATATACATAAATATGTATCGAATGTAAACCATCCATATTTATTCAATGATAATTTGTTAGAATTAAAATCTTAAGTTTATATTCGTTTAATGGTTAATAATATTTTTAAAAATAAATTGAATTAATTTATGGCATATGTTAAATAAAAATTGAATTCAATACAATGTAATTTTTGCTGAAAATATTTTAACCGATCCATCACGGCGGCTCGAAAATAACGGCGTCACCCGAATGGGGTCTATTTATAATAGAAATAGACCCCAATAATCAATTTATTGATTAATTTTTTATCAATAACTTGACTATTTAATAAAAAAGTGTTATTTTAATAATAAAAATTGTTATACATGATATGCTACCTAATTTGGTCGATATTTTAGATTTTTCTGCTAATTAATATGACGCGTAAATGACACGCATACTCAGCGATGTCCCGCTGCAGACTAAGGACACGCCGCCAATTTCCGACCGCCGAGTTCTAGTAGCACGTGTCACTAGTATGTTTCACTCGTACTTGGCACATCGAACCGGAAAAAAACATCGCGACCGTGGCAAAAGAAGTGAATATTATTGTTTTTTTTTTTCGCAATTGCGTTTATTTACATTATTATTTCTTTAGACTCTTTAAGATAAATACAAAATGTTTGTGACGTGTATAATTTATACTAAAAGAGTTGTTTTCTTTCGTCACGGCTAGGTTTATAACTTTCTTCGGGAATTTTCAACATACTTATAAAGTACAGTAGCAAGCTCAAAAAATAGAATAATAGTTACTTTTAAGGGTAAAATTTTTAAACATATATAAAATGGAATTAGTATTGTATTATAAATCGGAATGGATAGAAAACTCAAAAATTTGGCTGTTTAATTTGAGCTTTTGTTCAGAGAGTGTGATAACGAAGACTCTCGGCAAATAATCGAATCATCCGTAATGGACCAAAGCGTGGGGGAGGTCGAAGCGTAGGGAAGAAAGCACCATGAGGTTCGGGGCGAGGAGAGAACAGCACGCAATGCAGGCTCCCCAAACCCCCCTGCGTCCCTCCGCGAGGCATCATCGCCCTACTATCATTTTAACGATCGTATCATTGCGTACCCTTAGCAGGAAATAGTTGGCGGACTGAGGTGCGCGCACCTTTGCCAAATTTATTTCCGCTCTTCTCCGAACCGGAGACCGCAAAAACATCGTTCCATAAACCGGAGTTTTTTTTTCAGATCTCTCCTCCCTCCGCTCCTTTCTCTCCGCATACCACCTCTTCGCTCTTTCTCGAGGCATTCATTTAAAAATTATGCGGATAAACGTATCGCATTTCTTGGTTGTGTTACTTGCGTAAAAAAATGTTTGATGTGGCCGCTGGCAAGGATTCAATTCGGCGTGGGTACGCGACCGTATAGAAAAATGTTGATTTAACGGATATATAAAGGACATTATTGCGGAGATTTCCAAAATTTTCGGTTAATTTTAGTTTGCCAGATATCTTGGCAGAATGTACGCAACGCAATTAAGGAAATGAAAAAATGTACCATTACTTTATAATGTTTGTTTCTACTGAATGTATGATATTATGTTTCCAGCGAATAGGTACATTTCTTTCATAAAAAAATATATTACTTGGTCATATGTAAATATATTTTTACACATTTATGTAAAATGTCACATCCTGTAAAAATATTTCTTTCCGGATTTTTTTTATTATTTGGCAGTTGATAAGCAAAATATTTATTATCTTTAATTATAATTAATTTGATTTTGGTTTGTATTTTTATCCCATACTTTAAAATTGGTCTGTTTTCCAATATCAATATTTTTTTAAAAATAAATAATAAGAATACCGGTATATATTTAATTGAAAATCTTCAATAAAAAAAATGGCATTTTTATGTATAGTATATGTTTAGTATACGTTTCAGTATAGTATACGTTTTTTTTTAACTTTTGTAGAAATATTTTACTTAATATATTTTTCTATATACAACAACAATTTTATATTAACATTTATATTTAAAAAAAACAACATTTATTTTTTATCCCTCTGCAGAAACAGGCCGAATTTAATTTTTTATAAAACATGTTTTAAACATGGTCTTTTGAATGTTGAATATTTATATAGAAGGCTTGTGTGTAAAATTTCAAGATCATTAGCCATTGGATCATTGGGATAGGCTTTATTTTTATTACACCCAATAGTTGTTTTTATAAGCTCCGAATATTGAGGAACGTCATAAATAAAAGAGAGTAATTGTTCTAACGTAATCATAACGTAAGAATACTAAACGGTATAACAGATCATGGGCATAATATTGGCTGACGAAAAAACAAATAGTTAGCAATTACTAAACACACCCCTTCTCCTAAAAGAGTCGTAAAATGGTTTTATAGAACTTGCCGCTTTTTCCCAAAACCTTCTCAAGGAGTGAAAAAAATATTTGAATAAACAAAACGTTGTAAAAGTTACAGCCGATCAAATGCGTGTGATATGCGCGCCCCGGACATACAAAACAACGCTTTTTATGTGGAATCCACGACCCCCGTAGGCAATGAGTTAAAACATTTTTTTTTGTTTTCATACATTAAAATTTAACGATGGTAATCTATACAGGTATATTACTATAAATATGTATGGTGTATTGTAATATAAATATTTTTCATACGTAAAATTAAAAATATAAAAAAAAACTCTATATAAAAGTAAAGTCTGGGGATTCGGCCAGGATACGAGAATAGAACGGTTCATAGGCCTTTATGGCCGTGTTAAAAAAATGGGTTCGGCTGATCCTCGCTTCATTTCCCTTTTATCCTGCAATCTAGCCAGAGAGAGGCGTAGTGGCCCCCGGAGCTCTACCCTTGATTCTCACCTCGGCCGGTGCGTGTGGGGCCTCCGCCCCCCTCACGTAGGGCCCCCGCAAGCAAATCCTTTGCGAAACCGTAAGTTTCTTCACGTACAAGCTGACTACATTAAACGCGTTGGGAATACCATTAGCTGTTTTGTGAGATAAATTTGCCATAATGCTTTCATGGAAAGTATTTTCAATGAAATCCGTGACGGCGGATTCGGGAATACGGGAAAAATGGGACCGGGACGTATTGTGAGACAAATTCGTCCGGATTGAGTCACCGCCTTTTACATACGCTCTACAACACAATGAGCACAGGGGGGAGAAGAGAGCCGCGATGTAATCATTTGCGATTTGGCAAATTTAGGCTGAGTGAAAAAAATCAATTTCGCACACATGTCGCCGATTTTTTCTATCGCACGTATGTAAATCAAAGCAGCCTATATTAATTTCAATAATATACGAATTTTTAATGAAACCCTCAATTTAAATCGTGTCCAGAATGACATACATCAGAAACAATTAAAATAAAAGAAATACCTGCAACACGCTAGATATTTCGTAATCCTAAATTGCGTGTACATATGTATAATATATTTAAAAAAAAATGAATTATGTAGCTGATATTTTCATTGAAAAAAAGGCATTTTTTTCGTATGTCACGTCTTTGTAAAAATAAAGAGGAAATGTTATAAATATTTATATTTACATAACTATTTATGAATGAATACATGAATAATATAATCATGGAAAGGAATACAATGCGGCAGTAAAGAGCGTAGGGTTTTATTTTTCTAGTGCCATCATAGAGCGGGGAGACCATTTGCAGAGGCGCGTACTAAAACGTTGGCCATGCGAATAAAAATCCAAAAGAATACACACAACATTATTTTTACGTGACTAGTTGCTATCCTCATTAGGGGTTCATGAAAACTTCAAGAGTGGTAGGGAACACAAAAAAAATAAATATATATGGGGGATAAGTTTGAAGTGGGCGAGGCAACAGGTCTCTAGGAGACCAGCGCACGATACGGGGAGGAGGCAAAACGAAAATCACGAACGCTCCGATGTCAGAAGCGGTAACAACTGAATTCTTAAAATTCAACAGTGGCCTTTCAAGCCAGAAGCATATTTGCGTTGATGTTGCATGCTAAATAGAAAAGTTGTTAAGACTGTCAGTCGAATCAACCCCCTCCCCCATCCGCCAAGTCGCTTAAGCCTCCGTGTGTACCGATGAATTATCGTTGTGTTTGAATTTCTGACAAAATTCTGGCGGACATGCAATTCTACAATCGTTTTATCTGTCAATTTTTAAAACTGTTTCAATGATGAATT
>JAGXCT010036007.1:0-47174 GCA_022495035.1 Philopotamus ludificatus | reverse complement strand
GCTCGAAAGCAACCGCGTCGTCCGAAGGGGGTCTATTTATAAGGGAAAATAGACCATGGGATTCAAGTCAAGTTAAGTATTTGGATTTTTAAACTAATCAATATGACGCGTAAATGGCACGCGCACTCGACAATGTCCCACCGCATACTGAGGACATGCCACCTATAGACGACCGCCAAATTCTCGTGGCATGAGTCACTAGTATAAGTTTCACTCGCATTTGCCACATCGTTTAGGATACCATCGAAGTTCTGTTGATCCGTTTAGATCCATGAATATTTTTATAGCATTATTCTTCTTGTCGTTAAGATTGATGGTTAAAAAAAATGGTAATTACACGTTTGCCGCGCTCAATGTGTTGATATTATTTTCGAAAATATAGCACACTATTAATTATGTATCGAACGCCGAAGGATGCAGACGCGAAAAAAATACAAATTTCTTAACAATGATGCGAAAAAATATGTTATTTGTTGACAATTAAATAACAGACATGGTTTCACAACACATTCTGTTTGTTCAAAATAATATTTGCAGATATTCTTTATGTAAATTGGATAAGACGCGTCTGCCTGTCGACACTATATCACTGTATATATTTTTTTTTGATAAATTGACGCGCAGAAATTAACTTTTGATGATCGATATGAAAGAAATTATAATTTTGTGTTTGCAGACGCGTATTTACAGTGGCAACAACGCGAGCAACAGGCGCGACAAAAATTATTCAATTTAATTAATAGGAAAAAATATATATTGCGATCGACTTAGACGTCGCGACGCCCGTGCGCGACGTTGCCGTTTTCAATTAAACAAAAAAAAATAATAACATTAATTTCGTTTGACAGTTTGACCCCTGCATCACGGTTAATACACGTGAAAATTATGTACCCGCCCGGTTACTTCATACATTATTTATAGTGTTTCAAGTGATTGCGCCATTGCAGACGTATGCACATAATTAAAAAGGATTAACATGTTGTGCGCAGCTCTAATTAAAGATTACGGTGGCACGCATCAATCATCTATATATATATGTATCATCATCATCAGCATCAGCGTCTTCCGGCTGCGAAGAAGGACTCGTTCGGATCGGATACGTGCCGTTGGTTATGTCAAATTGGCGCGCATGCGCCGTCGACCGAGCTGCTTCGCTTTACCCACGGTAAATTATGGCAGACACCTTGGCCCGGGTCGCATTGTGCATCATCAGATAAGCGGTTCGCATTGCACACATTTCCCCCGTCGAGGAACTAATTTGTATGGGGCCTTATCCGGCTCTTATCGGGCCAAATTAATATATTGTGAGGAGAAACGGGTTTCTCCCGATTCACACACGGGGCCAAATTATGCGAAAGAAGCCGTTGATCATGTGATATATCTAATTATCATCGATGATGATGATGATAACAATTATTTAAATAAATATTTACATTGAAATGTCGTCGGGTTGACGATCGTTTCAATGAAACCTGTTGATAAAATTTATTATTATAGCTGAAATGATAATCTGAAATAAACATAGGTTATCATATAGTTCAAATAATGATACAAAATTGTTTAAAAATATCTGGGGATTGAATTTAATTAATTTTTCAATGATTAAATATAATAAACATTGCTCGCGAAGCAACAGCAACGAATATTGTAGGGAATAAAGGACCATGATTATTTATGTACGGTATCTAATATACCCCATCGGCACGTATATAATAATTATTAATATTAAAAGGTTATTTTTCGTATAGAGTTTTTCTTGGATCTGATACTGTAATCAAATTTATTATTGCTGATTTAATCCTCTATCTTCATTTTATTAGTTAATCAGTTATTTTTCTGATAATTTATTAGATATAACATTTATTATGGATTAAAGTCTATAAACTATTCTCTACTAAGAAAAAATGTATGATGATCTAGAGATAAACGAGAGTTTTTCTTGGATCTGATACTATTTGTTTTTGTAAAAAAATGTAAGTGAAATTTTCCTGGAAATTCTCAGAATTTAATACTAAAAACGAGTCGTATCTTTAAGATTAATTCGTTCTGATTTAATTAGTTTATTTGCTACAATTAAATTGCGATAAAAATGTAATAAAACATTTGTAAAATTAATTATATTTATAATTTCGTCCAAAGAGTCATCTAGAAAAATTAAACTTTACAGTGGTGTAAAAAAATACATTAAAATATGAATATTTCTTAAATTCAAAGAAGTATAAACGTAGTTTAGATCTTTTTACATAATTTAACGTACATTTTGTGGAAATAAATCCACAACTATTATGTTATAATTAATAATTTTGAATTATGGAAAAAGATTTGTACATATTATTTAAATAAATTTAATTTTTTTGAAGCGATTTTAGATTTTGGTAAATGCAAACCGATATAATAAATAACAGTGCGAACCTCTGTATACCAGATCTCGTCAAATTATGGCCCGCGAATCTAAATTGTTCGACTCCTCCTTAAATAAAATGAATTTTATCAAAGAAGCGAGAAAAAAAAGAATTTTTTAGTGCTTAAATAAATTGAATTTTAATGTTGAACGATATTAAACAGTTTCATTCGTCTTATAAAATTATTAAGTCAGAAAAAATGTTTTTTTATCATGATAGTTTTATTATAAATAAGAAAAATCCCTATTTTCTTGACCACATATATATTTTCTATGATTTTGTAATGCGACAACTGTTTGGCTCCATTCATTTTAACACATTGCCTACGGGAGACGTGAATTCTACGTCAAAGGCGTTTTCGTATATGTCCGGGGCGCGCATATCACACGATAGCTGACACTACACGTTTGATCGGCTGTAACTTATACAACTTTTTGTCTTTTATAAATATTTTTTTTTGGTTAGATACTTCAGACCTTGAGCAGAAATGTCTTGATTAATAAAAGAGTTATGATTTTTTTGTAAAAGACGACGTTTCACCAAATTTCAGCGAATGCCCCCAGCGCAAGTTTGACCGAGATTCGCCCCGTAGGCAATGCGTTAATTAAATTAATTATATCTGCATATCGCAAAGATTTTTTTACGGTATTACTGAGTTTGCTAAGTTTCGAAACTTATATAAAAAATTAAATTATCGTATAATTATATTTTAACAATCGTTATAGTATCTAAAATCTAAAAACGTTATTATATTATTAAGTTTAAAAATTATTATTATCTCCGCTATGATTATGGTGTTATCGTCTAAGCCTGGGTTGCTTAGTATATGTTATCATAAATCTATAGCCTCGGTCTTGTGAGTAGAAAATTATCGCATAGAGCAGTGATCGACAAACTTTATTTAACTCTCTCGAATCCATTCAGATACACGGCATTGAAAATGATTGAATTAAGACATCGACGTCTGTTTCTTAATTGTTCATCAAGTTCACGGTCGCATTGTGCATCGTTTGAGCAGTGTGTGTACCCATTCCATGACTTCCCTGACCCATTATCCTATTTTTCAAGAAGATCCACGTCGCACATGTGCGTCTCGTCATAATCAGACAACGGCACTCCGACTTCTTTTTCCTAACCCGCGCTGCCATCTTTGCACAGCTGCTCCTCCGGTGCCACTTGTGCTCACTGGCTCATGGCACAACACTGTTTTGCCACATCAGGATATTATCATACGAAAAGGCGAGCCATTTCTTTGCTCGTGTAATTTATTACAATCGAAAAACGTGTGTCCATATGGCCGCTGCTTGCAGACAAACGGCTGCTCGCGTTATATAAGCATTCGTGTAATATTTACATAGACCTCTTCTTACATCGAGCGTGTAACGTGTTCTTTTTTTTCGAAATTTATTATGTCTGGACGTTGGACCTCGTTGCTGATTGAGTCGCACGACGGGACGCAGCCCGACTGACCCAGATATTCCCCGAAGAATCAATGCAGAATCGCCATCTGAAATAGAAGCAATGATTTTCACGATTTTCCACATTGTTTCAGTGCGCGTCGCTGTACTATTTCTTCTATTTATACCGCTGTTTCGTCTCGAACCATCTGTTGAAACACTTCTATCGAGTAAACAACGTAATCTGGAAGTAGTATTTGTTTTAGTCGTCGCGCCGATATGCGTACGAATTTTTTTTCACGTGTTTCAGTACTGTGTCATGCCTTTATAAATGTGGGACGCTGCGTCTGACCTTGACCTATGGCCAAGGCCAATTTTTCAATATTACATCGATGCCGATTTAATAAATATAAAAAAAAGCGACGACAGCGTTGAAAAATTACAGATTTAGTAGCGTTGTAGAGCCTCTAATAGCATAACGGTCTCAATTAATAACCGACCGAAAAAAAAACCAGTCGCGCAACAAATGTCTCGCAGATTAATTCAATTCGCTCGGAACGCCATTGTCTCTGTGGATTTTTCCACAGGCCCTCCTAAGGTTGTCGACGGCTGGCGGCTGTCGGATTTTACGAGTGGAAAAAAATTAAATGCAGCTATTAATGGAATTCTTCTTGGTCAGCGCGGCAGATCTAATCGTCGCCGTCGGAATGTGGAAATTTTCCTTTCGCGGAACAATTTTCGAGTGGTAAATGCGATCGTACCATTCAATCTCTATATGGAAACGTTCGATATGGTAGCCTGTAAATGTTTCAATCAAGATTGGCGAGCTAAAAAAAATTTGCTATGTCGGTCGTGGCGTGTGCTCGTTAATGTCTCTATTAGCGGGGTCGACTCGCTAGTGGTGTCAAATTGGGACCTTGCTAGTGATATACTCTTAATATATTTTTTTTAGATCTGCATATTTTGATTTATACGAATCCAATGAAAATTAAACATCAAAAACGCATGAAAAATGGATTAAATAAATTTTATTTGCTTCACATAACGCTTTGTTATTATTATTAATGAAAATTGGGTTAGAAATATATTTAAAACCGACAATATTTTATTAAAAAAAATATGTTATACACCTGACTGTTAGCTTTATTTTTCTGACTGATATTTTTTTAATTTAGTAATTGCATGCTATTTTTTTTGACGAATAACTATGCAATCAAGGCTATGGAAGCCGTTAACAAATTTTATAGAAAATTTCTAAAACTCAATAGATATTTATTCTGATTTAGAAAGCTAAAATCAGGTAATGGAAACCTGTAGACCGACGAATTAAGCCTGAAACTTTAATCTTTCTCGTCTATAATGCAGTTTTTTTAAATCGGATTGGAAACGTAAATAGGATAAGAAGTGGATGGTGATGTGGAGATAATTCCGACTCCCACTCCGAAACCATTCCAACTCCGAAACCAAGGTTATATTGTGCATACAGTTAACTATTCGATGTATCATTCACTTTGAATTACTGAAACCGGATGAAACAATTACGTCTAAAGTATATTTTTAGTAAATTATGAGATTCCAGGACAGTTTGACGTCCTTATAAAGCAAGAATGACCCGCGAAAATTCATAGAGCTGAGCTGAGAAGTTTATTATACCAGTCGTATTCGATCTTGCTTCATCCGACTACTATTTTTTTAATCTATCTAACACTCCTTAGGGAAAAAAATCCAAAACCAAGAAGTTTTCACAAAAGTGGCATTGAAAATTTACAAAATAGGTGTGGAAGAGATCCTCAATAATGATGGAAATTATAGATTGTAACTTTCAGCAATAGTTTTATTAGTAAATAGCGTTAAATATGGCGCTACAAAAAAATGATTTAATTCTTGATCCATGTAATGGTTTGTAAAATACAATTATCGATGAAAATCGCAGTATTAGCGATGTATTTATTAATATTATTAGGAATATAAACAAAATAATAAAACCATGATTTCATCCGAGTTCAACATAAATATTATTAGAGCAAAACTTATGATATAACAATGATTGCAACGCTTTCTAAACTCATTGTATTTCAGGTAAAACTTATGACTCATAGAAAATAAAACGGTTGGGGTGGTCATAAGAATTATGGAATATATAAAAAAAAATATGACGAATTTTTGCTTATGACTATCGAAAAGGTTTCAACGTGCAGCTTTAGTATGCGGTCTACCGCCAAATTGCGCTATGTATTAATAATGTCTTTTAATGTACTTTTGTCTTTAAAAATAGCATATCTCTCATTTTAAATTGATAGAAATAAGTAAAAATTCTTATTTTATCGAAAATTATGAACATTTATGGGAAATCATTAAGAAGGAACGAAGGTGATGATTTGTATTTGACATTCCTAGAAGGCAATAATATTATTAAAATTAATAATAAACAGTCTATTGATATGAGTTTTAAACAAATACTTAAATATGGGTAGACCGCATACTAAAGCGTTAAATGTCATTGTTATGATGTCAATGTCTCGGAATTCGCCGCATATGGCCCAATACGACGTGTGTGATATATCAAACATCATATTCATAATAATTGAAATTAGTTTTTAATTAGTTATTCAACAGGTTTGAGTGTAAAAATTATATATATATTTTACTATATTATTTACACCGGTAGCATCGAGCATTGTGTTAACGATAAGCTACCCGAAGCCACTCCACTGAACCAATTTATTACTACACAATAAAGATTGCCCGTAACAAAATTCCAAGTATCTGAAATTACCGTACAAGATGTTATCAATTAGTTACCCGTTCATCTGGTCACCATTAGAGATAAACGTACGGAAAATAAATTACACGGCTCGAATGCGACTGCGATATTTACATACGAAATGCGCGGTTACGTATCGGAAATACTGGGACGTAAAAAAAATTACAATAATCGAATTAACACCTCGAATTATTTTCGATTTTTTCGAGTATCGTAGCCCGGGGGTGTTTCTGTTTGGCTAGTTAATTCGTGTCCGCGGCATCGGATCGATTTGTCATGTCTGGTATGGCCGACGCGGCCCACAAAAAGGCCGAAAACTTTTTAATCTAAGCCTATGAGCCGAGGCATGTGTTTCACGATCGATTTAATTCGATACCGCGCCTCCATAGCGGCCGAGTACGAAACGTGGCTAATGCATACATGTCAAAAAAGGGTAATTCCAAATTAATAGTTACCATTTATCATTGGTAATCGAATGGTGGGGTGAAACGGCGGGCTCGTGAGATTGACCGGTCCGCTCATATACATACGTCCAGCGGCCCTCAAAGTGTCCGAGCTGACGGCTAGAACCTTATAATTTGGCCCGAAATGGCCGACGTATATTAAAAAATCGATCAAACCGCTCTTAGATTTATTTCGTACATTTAAATTTAATAAATTCATGCCATTTAATTATAAAAAGCTTCAATCATCATTAAACTTAAAGCTTAAATAAATGTTTATCTATATAATAATGATAATAGATCTCTCCAATATTTATTTGAATATTAATTAATAATAGAGCTTTTATTCTTAATCCGTTAATCGCCACGCTAATTATATGGATTTTTACCGTACGCCACCATTATTTATTCATAAATAAATTCGTAGTAGCGCTCCCGTGCCTGCACGGCGTGGCTACTACGAATGGTTAGACCGATTTCTCGTGCCTGCACGGTGTGGTGTCTAAACGGTTAAACAATGATATTCATAGATCATTCGATTATCGACATTGGATTTGTATCTAAGCTTTTTTTGTATCAAATATTAATTTACTATATCCTAGAAGTATTAATAAATTTATTCCTTATAGCAAAATATGTATATTTATATTTTTATCGATGAAAGCTTTAGTTTATGCTCATTATTTTATGGATTTTTATACATCTTTCACTATAAATATCCAGAGCTTCGAAACTTAATAAAAAAATATATATTGGTTCCAGTTTTTGTTCCGGAATTTTATATGCTTTTTTCAATTTTTAGCTAAGCCCCGAGGGATATTTTTTTAAATTGCTTTTATTTGTATTAAAAACATGATATGTCTTTTCGATTCATTTCTGGGGTTTCGTTCTTACATAAAAAATGGTTTTAAGCGGGTTTTTGGTTTTAGATTCTAATTAAAAAATAATCAAGTAATCGTTCGAAATCAGAGAATTATTCACATTGTGTCCAATTGTGTCCATACTATTTATTTTAATTCATATGAGTCTTTATCTTAAATAGGATTTAAATATACATGAATATTTACAATCCGTGAATATTAGATTAGGTATTTTTTTATATTATAAAATAATTGATTATGAAACAATATCGTCGTTAAATATAATATTTTGATAGATACCAATAAATGTATATTTCAATTACCAATTTTCAATTTTTTACAACATGTTGAACTATATAAAAATAGTTTTAATCGTTTTTTAAACCGCGTAAAAAATAATTATGTGTGCCATTTTGACACCAATTTGTACGTCGTTATAAAAAATGCTGAGAATAATTTAATTTTTTTTATAAAAAATAATTAACAAGGATCATAAAACCAGTTTAGAGCAACAATGTTCAATGTAACGCAAATTCAATGTAACCCTTACAAATCCGATAGTTTATTATTTATATAATTTAAATAACATATTTTTTAACACTAGCTAATTTGCGTAATTAATGAATATTCATTCAAGATGTATGTTAAGCATCCAGGATGTTCGCATTCATGCAAAGGTTGAACGGCTAATAAATTTTCATAAATATTTTGCAAATTTTTCTGCCATATACGTACGTTTTTTAATCAAATTATATATTCGAAAATATGCAGGTGCATCTCTTGCGCACCGTTTCGATGCTCACCATTGACCTCACTTCGTCGTTGAGTTACAAAAAAAATAATAATTAAAGAACGCAGACAAATATTCGTGCATAGTTGCGGAATGTAGGACAGGGACAGATCGGCCACTTGATCAAACATACGATCCCATTCGATAATCACTATCATCGAACGCCTAATCAATTATGGAAAATTTTAAATACGAAAATCGGACGCCACTGGATCGGATGAGGAAAATGACAGCTGCAGGCTCCAATCAAAAATACAGGGTTGGCTAATACATCGATAATAACACACCGATCGTCTGCTTGTTTTTTTTAAATTTTATTTTACCGCGGTTGCAACAATTGGACGTGGGACGAGAGACATGGACGTTTTGATCTTCATCCGCTGCTACAAATTGACGAAAGAGACCAGATCATCTTCAACGGCACGCCATGATTGACTGCAGACCGACTGGCAGCATTATTTATTGCCATGGTAAAACATAAATTACGTTTCGGACGACGTCGACTATGTGGGCAAGATCTGAATTACTCGACAATGAGGAATGTCGCTAAATTAGGACGAATCGCATATAGATGCGTTTATTTTTTATTCACTCTCGGGGTAAATTTTCAGTATTTAAATGACGACGCTGCACGGCGGATGCAATTATGCAAATTTTCAATAACATCGCGAAAAAAACGCGCGACAAAATTGCGGATAACACGTTGATCGATCATGTAATTACCATGTTTGACAGTCGTAACTGGCATGTTAATTTTTTTTAAATGCCTCACATTATCGACCACCCATCTCGCACACGTTCAACAATTCCATACTATATATATTAATATTCAATATGACATCATTTAGACGAGGAAGACGTGAAAGAAAAAAAATGGCCCGCGGTTTTCCGCTCATAATTAAAATAAAAACTTCTCGCCCGTTGTTTTTGTCGGATAATTACGTAAATTTATGTAGCAACTAACTGAGAGAGCTTGTACTTCATGAAGAAAATTGAATATAAATTAGGATTTCATGATTTATGTGCTTACGCATGGCTTGCTCACAAAAATAAATTAAATTAAAAATCACCGCCCGTGGACACCGCCGAAACAAAAAATCGTACTTATCATACGATCCTCTTGTATTATGCTGCTAAATCATGTGAAATGCATATTATATACGCCGTTGCATATTCATCATCACTTTGATCCATTGTTATCTCGTGTTACGTTATTATCATTGCATTGTCGAGACACAATAGTTACAAGAGTTATTGTAATTTTGTACACATTTTTTTTTCATATATATATATATTATTTATTATTCGCACAATAAATAATATTTTCATATTTTGTTGGCCATCGCTGCTATTAAATAAATATCATAATAGAAATTATGATCTATGAAGCTTGATTTTAATACGGATTAGCATTTCCGTGCCATTTTGTTACAATACACATGCGAATTATTTTTATGTGTAATTTTATCATTTTTCCTAAGATTATAAATCGTTATCTATTTATTTACGGTTCTAGTTCAGCTTGAAAACATCCCCATCGGGGTATCTCAGATTCCCCAAGGATTTCAAATCAAGATTTTTTTAAAGAAAAAAACATCGTACCGGATGTGAGCGAGAAAAAACGTTTTCATTTTTTTTCGCGATTGAAGAATTATTTATAATATTTATTCTCTAGACTTTTGTAGACAAATACAAAAAGTTAGTGACATGTAGGATTTATATTAAACGAGCTATTCGAGAAAAATAAACTTGGGGTACCTAATATACACCCATCCCTCGCTTTACACGGAAGATAGGTTCTGCTAGATCACCGTGTTAAGCAAAACTAACAAATGTATGAAAAAGAGAGGATGGGTTATATTTTAGAAATGTTAAAGAAATAGGTAGATAGAACTGAAAATTATTGAAACATTATGAACATAGATAAAAGATATTATTCAATGTCACTATCACTAGAAGATATTATTATGGGGATTTACCTTATATTTATTGGCTGAATGTCATCATCACAACTACTTTCGATTACATTTTCTGTTATGTTCCGTCGTAGTTCAAAAAAATCGATAATCCGAGATTGTTCATCTTTTTTGATGTTCTTGTAAATCTCCTCATATCTTGCAACGCATTGTTTAATTTCTCGTTGAAATTTCATATCTCGATCTATATCTGGATCATTATTTAGGAAATGCATTTCTATATTTCTTGCCATTTGCGACCAATCTTTTATTGTTTTAGCAGTAATCGTTGAAATTGGACCAGAACTTTAAGTGTCGCTTTCGGTATCGCTTCTGATTTCAGGAGAAACTCTTGTGGTCATATCAATTAATTCTTCTTCATTCAACTCCTGTTCTTCAAACAATTCATCAATTCCGTTAATAGCTAAATCCTCCAATCCCTCACCTTCTATTGAACGTGCGATATTAATCATTTCTACAAAGTCCCTAAAAAGTCTAACGTCTACAAAGCAAGATTAATTCGAAAAAAAAATGTTTTTCAACAAAACTGAAACAGTGTTTAAGCGAAAACGTGTTAAGCGAGGGATGGGTGTACATAAAATATATCAAAATTCGTCTTTAACATTAATACAATTAACTGAAATAAAATTCTTATCTAAATGTCATTTAATATATTTATGATATTCGAGAATAAAATAGAAGCAATTTAAAATGATTAAAAAACTATGTTACAATATTAAGTTATTTTCTAAAGTCGTTAAATTATCTTTGCACGGTTCAGAAAATTCAGTCATTATTATTTTACACTGATTTTTTGCTTAAACGCCTTTATAAAAAAATATAAACCACATCCATAATTATTAATAGAGTTAAAAACAACATTTTCTTCTATAATATAGAAATTTTATATAAAATTATGTCGGAAATATAAAATTTTATTAGCTCGATGTATTTAATACTAGTAAATACATTAATTATTATAATTAATTTATGAATAATAAAATTATTTCCGCATAAAAATATATATTTCGGTGCTAAAAAGTTTTGTTTTAGTCAAGATCTTGCTATTATTAAAGCAAAACATCTCCCTAAAAAGCATAAGTGTTAATTAAGATCGTTTTGAATAGGAATAGAATTAATTTAAAATAAAATTATAATAATTTCCTATCCCATAACACTGGAGCTTTCCATATTACACAAATATTCAACAACAAAAAAATACCTAACATATTCAATAACACAATATGCATAGAAGAAAAAAATCTTTTATCTTTTTCAATAGTTGCACAATATGTCCAAACTTTCTATTCCGGCTCATTGTTATTTTTTCTACACGCTTTTTGTATTTACGTAGGTTTCACCTGTTGCTTCCTTTGGATGCTCGACTAATTGTCAAATCAATCGTCCGATTTTATTTGCATAGCGCCCCGATGCGACACCAGCTTCCCCCGAAGATTCGTCCGATAAGCCCGTTCGTGCCCCGCCGGGTGTTGTTTACGGTACATCTGGCGCCGCCGCCCGTGTTCGGTGCGGTTTAACAACAGCGGCGCGAGCTCGCGTGCGAGCCGGCAGTTAGTACGCGAACGTCGCCGCTAATGCGTACCGACACGGCGTACCGGTACACCGCGCCGGTACGGCGTACCGGTACACCGCGCCGGTACGGCGTACCGGTACGGCGCGCGATGCACACGATCGCGCAGAATATTCGGGACTACTGCACCTCGGCAGACGTTCCCATGAGCAGGATGTCGAGTGGGTGGACGTGGGCACGGGTCTGTTGGTACATGGACCAATCTATCCAATTGATTGATTGGGCGTGACACGTCATTTTTGATTGCTTTACAATTTTCAATGATTTATTGCTTATTTATATTGTAATAAATAATGAAATTATGGGACGGTCGAGTAAGCGCGGATAATGTCACCCCACTAATACACGGTCGGTGATTCGTTCTGAAATGCACACCCATGCCTTGGTATACGCGGAATATATTAAATATTACGCGTAAAACGAATACATGCTTATATATCAATACAAAAAAAATATTTTTTTAATCAACTTACTTACTAAAAACTAGATATTCTATCAATTCTTATAGGATAAACCTATTAATTCTAAGATAAACACATAAAACGATTATAAAAAATAACTTTTATGCCAAAAATGTACTATATAATTTTCTTAAACCAAATTAAATCATAACAATATCAGATTATGTCAAAAAAATATATTAATATCAGTAGAAATTGTTGTAATCGACAAAATTTCGAAATAAACCGGAGCGCATCGACGCATCGTACCGGTTCGTGATATTATCGAACGATATTTATTTATTTATTATATTCGAATAAACATTATTTTTAATTTGTTCAGATTATATTTTAAATGTTTTTAAAACCGTTTTTATTGTCGGAACCAAAATCCGAAGCTGAACCGAAAAGAAGCAACGGTTTATTATATATTTTTAATACAAATAAAAACTAGAAAAAAAACAGTAACCATATTATATACTAATTTTAACAGCGATAATATTTAATACAGCAGATTTTCTTCCATTTTTCAAATCCATAATAATTTATCATAAGATTGAGAATTTAATCCACAGCTATAAAATATTTATCACAACAATTACAAAAAAACCATCCGCGTCAATAAATTTCGCGAGTAATAAAATTGTTAAAATATTTTTTTAACGCAATAAACGAGTATTAAATTATGATATTGGACATGAATTAAATATAAATGGGTCTACTGTATAAGTTGTTATAAAAAAAAAAATAATAAAAATACGGGGATATAAAAAATCGGACGGAGAAAACTCGCGAAATTTATTGACGTCGACTTTTGGCATCGATTCGGAATTAAATCGAAAAGCGGAAAAAGACGTTTTTATTGTCGGAACGAAATCCGGAGCTGAACCGAAAAGAATCATTAAATTGAGAATTAATTCTACAGCTATAAAATATTTGTTTATCAACATAATTACATAAAAATCGTCTGCGCCAATAAATTTCGCGAGTGATAAAATTGTGACGTCGACTGTATGTAATATTTTTTTTATTAAAAAAAATATATTTGACATTTAGAGCCCTGGAGTATTTAATTAATCAATTGATTAAAAAAATAGTTTTCATGTTGCTGTTTTTTTTTAATTAAATTTCACTATGCACCATGCACTCGGCATCAAAATTGCATGATTGTCAGTGGCGTAGTCATCCAACGCCTAATAACAGTAATAACACGAGCAGACCACGTGACGCAGGCGTATCAAAGAGCCGCCATTGTTGCACACGCTCGTTCTACCAACTGCACCCGAATCACAGGAAGCCCACAAAGTCGCTAATCCCTCACGGAAAAAAAAGCTACATTTAAATACGAGCAAGTTTTGATCGATGCCTCGTGATTACACGTTCGATGCCAAGGCGCACCAATTACATAGTTATTACAGTAATCCGAGACGAAATCGCTTTGAACCCGTTTGACCCGATTATAATCACACGTATGTATGCAAACAATGTGATAATTGCGAGAACTAATCAATGATTTTTTTTCATAATTAAACCGGACTATCTCTGCGGGTTTGCTTTCTTCATTGTGCATTTCACAGTGCGCGATTCGGGTTTCGTAATACGCGTATCAATCGGAACGATCGCGTTCTGATGTATCATGCTCGTACACCGTACGTTTTTCAATTCTACTGGTACCACCATATATACACATATATATAACATTATCCACATTTATAATTTTCTAAATTACCCCCAACACGCAGACTTTTCATGCCAATTTTCGAATCAATCTAATTATGTTTTTTTTTGTCGTAAAATATTTTTTTTTCACACATGCAAAGTCCAATTTGTATGGCGAGTCGGCTCGCTAATTGTCGAAATTACAATGCCCGAAAATATTTTAATTACGGCTAATTAAAAAGTGAGGTTCATCGCGGCCGGATAGTGCGAAGGCCGCCGCAGAGTTCTATCATTTTTAAATATATTTAATTTTACGACTAGTCCAAAATAATCCCATGTGGTCGTAAAGCGATGATTAATTAACGAAATCGCAAATGATAAATATTGTTTCATTCATTAAAATTTTTTATCGCACTGCTTGACACATGTTATGCATTTTTATTATGACACATGTCGTTTTTATGCAAATCGTATAAACAATAACATCATTGATAACTTTTTTATGAATGATAATTCAAAATAAAGCATTTTATTTTAATTATATATATACATCGAGATTTATAATTATACGAAGCGCGTATATATTTTTAATTGTAATAAATCATATCGTCGCGTAGAAATGTACATAGTTGACGTTAAATATTTTTTCTGAATGTTCTTTGATACAGCAAAGCTTTTTGTACTACATCCAAGAACTCCCACGTTGCATTCGCCGTCGGATGAATATTTTTCCACTTTGATTTGTACGCAATGTCCGCTCAAATTTTCTTCCAATTCCTGCCGCTTTTATTTTAATATTTTTCAGAGGGGGATCGGAAGCTTTTAGGTTATTAAAAAACAGAGAAACGCTTCATCCCGCGTACTACTAAAAAGCTCCTCCGCAACGTTTAATAAAAAGCTTTCACTGTTTTAAAATTTATGTGCGCCTCATTATGATAACAAAATAAATCATAGCGAAATGCTATTTTTGAAAAGTGCACATGTCTATAAAACATTATTTTTTTATAAATCTAGGGGGCCCGAGTCGATTTCATGGCAATTGCCCAGACTCCTAGACAGCTCAATCATCAATTGATTCAAATTAGGGCAATAAAAAATAATTGTCATTTTTGTACGCATCATAAATTATTAATTTTTTCCTACGTAATTCGTTTCATCTATAATTATATCTATCCGAATACGTTTTTCTTATTGATACAACCTCCGATGTTCAATAATTATTTTAATCGCTTCAATTATATATCATATGCATTCACGTGAAGTGGATATCGTTCTGTATACACAATATCATAGTAGATAATCTAATTATTTTTTTTCATGGTCGAAATATTTTTTTAATAATACTATGCACTATTTACAACAACCATGCATCCTTCAACATTTATTTAAAATATTAATAATTGCACAAAAAAAATTTAAGAAGCATTGATCTACAATATTTTCTCATTTGAATAATAATTTTTGTGCAATTAATTCAATAATTTGCATTTATAAATATATGCAATTAAAATAGATAAATGTTTTCTCAATCAATTACTTATATAACTGTGATAATTAGTAAACAAGGCTCTGAATAACTTAAAACTTAATATAATAATTAATTTTATTAATCTAAAATAAATCAAATAAATATTAAACCATTTTTATACGAAATTCAACACTATTAATTATTTTTGGTACAATTAAATTAATAATATTAAGTATTATAATCCTATGCTCATAATAAAACGCTAAATATTTTTTTTAAATAAATTATGGCCAAAATAATTATTTTTTAACATGTTAAAAAAATAATATACAATTTTTCCAACAACTAAACAACGATATAGTACCAATTAGATATGTTTCAGCAGGCAAAGGGTTATTATAATTTTAAACTGCACAATTCTATGCCTAAAATTTAGTAAAAAAATGATTAATTGTTCTTAGCATACTTAAATATGTATTTAAATTAATTAACTACCCGCTAAACCGCAAAAGCATAATTTAATATCTCTCTGACTACTAAACAACGATATATCGTTGTTGTTGGTACTAGCGAGACATATTTCAGCAGGTAATGGCTATTATAATTTTAAATTGCACAAATCTATGCGTAAAATTTGTTAAAAAAAATATATTGAATTTTTGACTGTTCTTAAAAATTAATATTTTATTACAACATAATTTAAATTATTCGTATATTATTATTATTTCTATATAATATTATTCACATACATACAACATAAATATATATTTAAATTAATTAACCAGGTATTAAACGGCAAAAGCATAATTTATTATCTCTCTGATTACTAAACAACGATATATCGTTGTTCATAGCACTAGCGAAATATATATCAGCAGCTAATGGGTTATTACAATTTTAAATTGCACAATTTTTGCTGTAAAATTCAGTTAAAAAATATATGAAATTATGACTAATATTAATAATTATTCATAATTTAATATTATTCACAAATTGCTAAATGGCAACAATCTTTTTTTAATTTTTGCGTAATTAATATTTGAAAATATATTGTCTCTTTGACTACTAAACAACGATATATCGTTGTTCTTAGTACTAGCGAGGTATATTTCAGCAGCCAATAGGTTTTTATAATTATAAATTTCACAATTATATGCTTAAAATTTAGTTTAAATATTTTTATATTGAAATTATGACCTATAAAATTAATTAAAATAATATTCTTGATTTTTTAACACATTAATTTAAATTATTCATATTATTTTTTTTTTATTGACACTAGTAATATTATTCAAAAACACTATATTTAAATTAATTAACTGGCTGCTAAACGTCAATAGCAGTTTTTAATATTTGCATAATTAACACAACAACGATATATCGTTGTTTTTAGTACTATATATATTTATTAATTAAAATAATCTTTGTTTTAGTTCATAGTCAGTTTGATTATGATTTCTAAACAATTATTTTTTCTAGGTCATGCATTCAAATATTGACCGCGCCTATTTACGAATAACTATAGCACGAAAATAAATGACCGAATAAGATTTATTTAAAAATATATTATCGAAAGCTAAATTAATTATTAATTAATTATCGTGTATAGTTTGAGGGCCGCTGTGCCAGATAGAGACGTATCCTTGACATTTCCAGCTCTCAGTTTTATCAGCAAGTAACCTTCCCGTCTAGAATCCCGTAGAATACATGCGAAAAAAAATATATTAAAAAAATAATATAAAGACGAGCAGCTGTATCTAAATCGCTATACGGCCAATGATAGTGAGCGGCTGAGAATGGTCGCCTCTGAATGAGATAATGAGAACAGCTGAGTTGTGGCGGCCATGCTGGCGGCCCAGGCCACTCCTATCTCTCAATCAAATCCTCAACCCTCGTCACGTGTGCCCCACCCCTGACCCTACTCATATCTCAGCAGGCCAACCCCCTCGTCATTCGCAAAATTCCATGCAAAAAAATAACCGAACACACACGGCCATGTTTGTACAACACAAAATATTTATTATATTTATATGTATATCACAATTAAAAACAATGATATACGAATATGAACTCGATGATTTTTGATAACCTCATGCCTCAATTTATTCCGATTTTTTTTTACGCCGTTTAAATTTATTATTGTATTTTAATTTGTAAATTATATTGTAATTTATTTATAAAGCACGTGCTTTTCGCTCGATGTGTGCGTATGTTATTGCGAATAAATTAAATGCAAGTGACGTGTTTTCCAACACGCCAACATCGACGGCCGTAAATATCGCTCGCCGTGCCATCTGTCAACGGGTAGAGTCAACGCAAGATTTAAAATTTTTTAGTTTCGATAGTTACTGACGGAGGTCTCTGTTTACTAAATGTCGGGCTATTTAGTTAGGATGCATTTTAGTTCGTGCGCCATCGCCTAGATGGTATTGGTACGAATTAAAAAAAAATATTATAAATCATCCGCAGATAATTAATTCGCGTGATTTACGACGCGCCGATATTCAGATATCCGCGCTGAATGGATATCAATGTTGGAGCGAGCCGACTTTCCGGCCACTGTCAACACTGAGGGATGATCGTGTCCGAAATAACCACCCCCTCCACCCGTCCGACATCCCCCGCACAGTGTCGAGCCTCTGTACATTATCTGCCATTCTACATAAACGCTCTATCACTGCGGAATTGATATTGATTTTTGTTTGATTTACGACAGTGACCACCGGTCTACCGTTCCACGTGTATATATATATATTTTTGCACGCTGCAATCGATAACGGGTTAGGGTTTTGCAATACACGTGTAGCGATTCGGAATAATAAAAAAAATAACATTGAAACAAAACAATTAATTTGCCGTAACCACGCCATAAATCGTCGGTTTGCGCTGTGAAAGACTGAAAACGAACGCGGGGGGTGTGGGGAGGGGACGTTGCAAAAAAAGGGGCCCCCAAAAATGTTGGGAGCTGTGCGAAAACGGGAAAAGCCCGAGCGATAGCGGAAAGCTTTTCCGGCAGTGATGTATGTCAACGTTGGCGCGGCAAGGGTTAACTTATCGGCGATGGCTGTTGTTGTTATTGTTATTGAATACGACGCTTTTAACGATGCTGAAAAAAATATTTATGCAATCTTTGCATTCAACATAATATAATTATTAAATATTAATTGTATTTTTTTGTTGATAATTTTACACAGTTTTATATTACCATGAATTAAAAACAAACAGTCTAGATCAGTGATCGCCAAACGGTCGCTCGCGAGCAGTATTTCGGTAGCTCGCGTAGAGTATTTTATCATATTTATAAATTCTCCTCTCAAATTTTATTATTGGACTACAATGAGAAGACGTATTGAGGTTGTCTAGTGATGTTTTTTTGTCTAGTGATCTTTAGTCTGCTCTAATTTATTCTGCGACCAAAAAAATGTTTTTTTCTAAGAATATATCTATTAAAAAACGTGGGTATTACTATCGATGGTGCTCTAGCTTTTTATGGTGTCAACAATGGCTTCTTTGCCTTATAACAGAAAGATGGAAATGTTTCCACCCTTTTTTATCTTATTATTATATTATTCAAAAATTTTGGGGAAATGATTTCTAAAGAACAGGCATTTTCCATTAAACTCACATTTTAGAAGCACAACCCAAGTCGTGGAGAAGTTAAATATTTCCCATGTTTGGAAGAGAAGCTGGAAAAATCAACGGAGAAAATCATGTCCAGATTCTGTCAAGCTTGTGAATACAGTTTGATCTATGTTTTAGTGACTTTAACCCTTTACACTCTGACCATTTTTGGTCGAATCCCCGTTATACTCTTATTAATTTTATTTTTTTAATATAAAAAAGAGAGATTTTCATTAGTAAAATAAATAAAAAACAGTTTGATCTGATATCTAAGTAAATAGTAAAAAAGGTGGTTTAGTATTTTTGCTATAAAATACTTTGGGCCAATACGTCTGGCCCACAGAGTGGAAAGGTTAAGAAAGTTCAGCTACTTGTCAATTTGTTTCAGCTCCTTTATACAATTAGACATTGAAAAACTGTATCGTTGAAAATTTTTAAGAAAATGGTCCTTCATCAGAAATGGAATTGATAGAATTTCAGAGTGATTTTTGCTTAAGAGTAATTATTAACTATAGAACCTATAACTGAAAAGTATCCAATTTTAGTTAGGCATTAATTTGTTCTACTTATATAAATCAATGTTTTTCATTGTGAAGATAGTTAAAGTAAATACAGAAACGGATTCACAGATGTACATCTTGATAATTCCATTCGGATGGGAGTGACAAAGTACTCACTGGAAAAAAGTGGAGGAAAGTGAATGCCAATAATTATTTTTTAGTAGCTCATCAGACAATTTCAATATCCAAAAGTAACTCACATCCTTAATGAGTTTGGCGACCACTGGTCTAAATCTTTTATTACACAGTTTTTTTTCTTACCATGGTTATAAATTATTATTATCACTTGTTAACCTCTTTCTCTCTGCCCATTTATAGTCGAATCTATCAGTTACTCTCATTACATTTTTATTAAAAAATATTAAAAGAGATGTTTGATTTGATTGAATTCAAACATCATTTTTTTTAATTAAAAATAATACGTGATAAAAATAAATAATACTATTTTATTTGAAATAGAAGCCATGACATTAAAAATCATGAATCATGGCGCACAGGTGTATATTATCCGTAATACTTCTTAGATGATCTTTATTAGGTTTTCATTATTACACGATTTTTTATTTGGAAATTTAATTAAATTTAGAGAACTAACTTAAATTTTTCTATGAATTCTATTGCTTTTCAAGGATTTTTTGTACACAGTTTTTAGTTGAACGTATCTATAATGTGAAAAAAGAGCTGAATTTATCTCATAAATGTTTAAAATAACAAAATATAATATTATTAACTACATTTTAATTTTTACCATGTTAAAAAAAAAATTTTCATGCAACTAAATATGATTGAAATTTGGCTTTTCATAGTGTTTTAACCATTAGAAATATTTTAAACTATCTATACGGATTGAACTGATATCCTACTAAATAAATAATTGATAAAACAACAACTAAATCAAACGTGTATCTTAAATTATTAATAATTAAAGCAATCATTCTCTCAATATTGGTCCAATAGGACTCTAGGAGCCTAGAAATTTTTATAAAAAAATATAAATATATCAATAGGATCACAAAAGAGCTGGGCTAATATTTGGGCATGTGATTATATTTCTATATTATTATTTACATTAATAATAATATGAAATATCCGCATCAAATTAAAATAGGCGTTGACTTTTGTCATATTCAGGCTATACCTGAAATAAAATCATTATTATATATTTTTTATCGAATTAAATAAAATAGTTTTTCTCGTGCCGTAATTATTTTCGGTGTCCGTTCTCGTCGAAAGCAAAAAAAAAATAAAAATACCAACGTATGGCGTCCGTCTGATCTGACCGCTCGAATATTGTTCGCCGCCATCGGGTCCGACACGCAATTAAACATTTTCTAAGCGATTTAATTGCAAATTCACTAGCAATAAATCAACGATTGTAGCCGACAGGGGGTGAAAACAGGAAGTTCCGGGGCCCGCATGGCCGCGCCTGAAAATATTTAATTTTCCAACGCGAATAAATTTTCAACGGCCGTGTCAATTTTTGCCGGCCGCTGGAATGCTATCGGACATCCGCCGAACGTCAAACGGTGGCGCGCTATCCGGCACTTCCGGAACGCGAACGGCCAAAAGTGCACCGGAAAATTTTAATATAAAAAAAAATGCGATAGATTTTCTACTCGGGAAATTTTTTGTCATAATGGTTTTATCTATCTTAATCTACTGGATGTTGGCACAATGTCGCTATTTAATTTTGTTTAAATCCTCAGGATACAGAAGATGTCGTATTGGGTTACATTCGCCGTATATAGAGGCAATGGAATAATACCATTGTTATTATAAAAAAATCATTTAATGTTTTTACGCTAAAACACAATAAACGTTTTCGATAGTCTATAATAAATTAATTATGGTTGCAATATAGCCGCCAATGTCAATATACGTCACAGATATATGTGCCAATATGATATAAAAAAATTGGGACCGTTGCATTTTTCAGGAATTTTGGCTAATTTTTTTATCAAACCATGTATTTTGAATTTCAACAGCTATTTTCAATCATTGAAGAATTCCATGTAGCGAAACATAGATCATGATCCGGACCAGGCCCCGGTTTAATGTAACATGATGAAAACAATAGATCAATGTTGGGATGGGGGCCAGGGCCTCGTCGGCACGGTGGGAGTGTCCCCTATCCCGCCTCACCATCCCGGACGCCTGTCGATGCATAGCTTAGCGGGGGTGGGTTTCGATTCTCGAATTTCACCGGCGATTACCCAGGATTTCGATTTCGGCAACAATGCGATTAAAAAGCAACGACCAAGGTCGAGCCGAGGTCCGAAAACTTTATCCTTTAAAATCTGCGATTCGTCTGGCACACATCGAACTATGTGCGGAATTGAGAGGGGCGATCCCATCCCCCGCGGGTCATCTCGTCGTCCCGCTCTACACAAAATTATTTAACGGCCTGTACTCACAAAGCTGTGGACGGAATTTTAATCGAGCGGTAGGTAAAACAATCTGCGACCCACCCTCCCGTCGGATCCCTCTCTTGCTTCCTTCCTGCTACGCCATCCCGGACGCGGACGCGCGTCCAGATTTTTCGATGATACATATTTCGATTAAATCTTGAATTAATTCTCCGGTAATTGTTCAGAAACACCCTGTACCCGGTTGCACACAATTGTTTTGCGCAAATATGAAATAGCGGGAGGGGCGCTCACAATGGCTCGGACGCCAATTATTTGGCGACCGCTGACGGGCCGCATAGCTACGGGCCCGGGCCAATTACAAAGGTGTTGGTAGATTAATGCGGCAATAAATCAGTTGCCGAGCGATATAACAATTAGCCGGTATCACTGCAATGTTAATTAAACGCCCATAAAGCCCAGGGCCAGCGAAAATTCGACGGTCCTGGTACCGATTCCGGCCCTGTATCGATCATGTGCAATAATTACGATGAAATCATTATAATAAGGTAAACCGGAGAGTAATGATAATTTTTTTACCGTGATAAAATATTATTTTATTTTATTATTCCCAATAATCTTTCTACATAGTTCAGCTAATTTTTCGATACCTCTCTAGGTTTGTTTTTAATCTAGAAGTATTTTTTACGCCTTCTACTGAAGTAACAATTTTATTTCTACGGTAATGCTCTAAAGATTTAAAAACGTAATAATCTGAAAACGTGATATTTGTTAAATAAGATGGATGCTGAAGAACTTTTAAATCAAACTCCCTGATTTTTAAACAGTTTCGCCTTTAATTTTTTTCCAAAATATCCCACTAAACCCAAATAAGTTTTTTTTAAAGGTTATTAATGATTGAGGGGTTGAACCTGATACCTGATTTGAAGAAAAACATAGTATTTTCTTTCGCGTTATTGTACAGCAACTACTTTTCATCATCAGTAACAATCCTTCTTAGAAATGGATCGGTCTCATACCTAGTTTTGTGCGGTACCCAAATTTCATTACCGCATTTGTGCGGTACCCATTTTTTTTTCCTGATCCTTTTCAAATGATCTTTTATTGTAAGATCACGAACTGTCGAGATCTAATGACAATTCCTTTACGGTTTTGTGAGGGTCTTATTCCATTAATGAATTTAAAACAGCGTCATCCAGTTTTAGATGTCTTCTTGATCTTGGTTTATCGTTTAATTCTCTATCACCACTTAAATTAAATTTTTAACTAAAGTCTTAAGGCGTCTTTCGATACATTTCCCAGATGGTCTCGGTAGCTTTTTTTAATCCCTTATCGAATAAAAATAATCGAAAATAGATCTTCTCAATCCCTGTCTTAACATTTTTACTAAGGATACAAAATTGAAAAATATAGAAACTATAGTTTACCGTATGATAAAAGAAGCACCCCATTTTCCATAGGACGTGAAAAGCAAATATTTAATATTATTCATACAATCTATAGTTATTTTTATTATTAATAATATCTTTTTAATAAAATAAAACCTTCTGAAAGTGAAAAATTATATATTTCTGATAATCAATGATCATAGAAAGTTCTGCTATTTTTCTCTCATACTTTAAAATATTCTTGATTAAATGATATCAATATTCAAAAATCTATATAATTTATTCTTTATGAAAATAAATATTTTATGCATTTAAAAAAGTATTTGTAGGGTTATGAATGAATTTATAGCCAGAGACTGTATCAATTAATTAATTAATGCTGTTTTCATATATAAAATTTAGCATAAAGATTAGATTTATTTGCTAAATTTTAATAAAATGATACAAAAATTCGATTTATGCAATTAATAAGAACGGTTTTTGCTTTAAAATATGTCATTATCTAAAATTAATTTAAAAGTAAAGTTTTTCGCGTTATGACGCATTTTTAGTTTAGGTTTTATTTATTGAAAACACGTTATTACTTAATCGAAATGTTAAAAATTAAATTATTATAAATCTAATAAATCATAATTGATTAATTTCCCTGTAGAAAAGAAATTTGTATGCCTAATTTTAAAAAACAGATGTATGTATTTTAAATATACATTAAATCAAGTAAAATATTTTTTTAGCATTAATTTAATCTTTGTTATTTGATTGATGAATAATGAAGACAAATTAAATATTTTTTCTAATAAAAAATATTTAATAATATGAAAATCCTCTTATTCTGATCTAAAAAATGATATGATGAGGCATTATATAAAATATTTCATATCGGTTTTGACTATATACATCTTTTGACCAACTGTTAAACTTGTTATTGTTATATAATAAACGATTCTTTCGATAGATGTCTCTCAAAACAAGAGTAAAAAATATTTAAAAAATCAAAAAAATGATTTTTAATCATTAATTATATGTTGATGAATTGTAGGTGTGGAATTAATTTCGCAATGCGAAATTATTGTGCGAATTGCAATCGGTCAGATCCTCGCTGCACTGATTAAATGTCGTCCAGCTATTTTCCAATCATCCGGTTACCTGATTTTAATTAATGAATTAATCACTTTGACGCCACTGGCCGCAGCGTCCCGACGCAGACAATGCATCCAATGTAGTAAAGGACAATGGTCATCAAGAGCTGATCTTAACATAAAGGCATTCCAGCTGCAAACAATGATATAACGCGTCCGAAAATAATTCCGATGGATTCGAGCGCATTGAAAATGTCTGCAAATGCAAAGACGCCAATGCCAATTTGAGTCGATAGAGTCATTATGAATCTCTGCAATTTTGCACAGATAGCAATCTACCGTTTTGCATCGGGCGTATAATCACGTAATGATGGATTTTACTCGGCAAGACGTTTTTTTTTGTTGTATGTGAAATCCCGGGGATTTGTCCGGGGAAAATTCCGGACGGGCCGTAATTCTAAAAATGCGTCAGGGGTTGTTAAACTTGGCTGATTAAATTAAAAAGTTGGTCTCCCCGCGGTGACATGATAACGGCGGTAACACTGTTACCCACTTTGTCTGCAGGGACCCCGACCCGGCCCTTTCGCACCCCTTTTTCGGCCAACTTTTGGGTCGCGGAATACGTTAGTTTGCATGAAGTAAACAATATTTAACGGACAGCCCGTTGTTGCCGAATGTGCCGGAAGTGACAAACTTAACGCGATATTTTCACGCGCAAAAATTTTCACGTATGAAAATGTTTTTCCCCCGCGGGGCCCTACCGTGTCTGCGAATTTTCTGAAACTCTGCCCGAGGCGCGTATTTATAAATTGAAATTAATTACGCAAAAATCCGTGCGTTAATAAATTGTGTATTTAATCCGGACGTGTGTATACATTTTTGCGAGACGTCTCGTATTATTAATTCGGGTGGGCCATTAGTTGCGCGCGAAATTTAAATATGATTTTTGCATAATAAAAATATATTCAATTTCACGTCGAATTATTTGTATTTATTCAGTTTTTTTGTGTGCACAGCAGACGGGATGGAATTAATACACGTTCCTTGGCTACCATATTGCGAATTGACTAATGCCACCAGTACGCGGTTCCCTTTGTGTCATGCTAAAAGTCATGCAAAAAAAAATATGTACTCATTTATTATATGGCAGCGACAGAGATTGTCAACTGTTGATATATAAAACAATATTACATCGATAAATAATAAATAATATGAAGGATTTATACAATAATCGAGATATTTAAAGCTTTCAGTTTCACGAAAATACATATAAATGAAAGGTTTTTGCACAGTGGATTATCATTAAATAGAAAATAATGATTGTACCTAAGAAAAGCTTATTCACATTACTACAAATATAATTAAATAAAATTTCAAAATCATAAATTAATTGAGCTTTCGCGTTGCAAATTAAACTCTTCAGTGACAACAGCATCGAATATTGTTATTTTTTTCCGCAATTGTTGACAATAAAGTACAATGATTATTTATGATATTTATTCTTTAGAATTTTTAAGACTTTCTTTAACCGATCCATTACGGCGTCTCGAAAACAACTGAAATCGTCCGAAGGGGGTCTATCAGAGACCCCAAGCGATGAATTCTTCATCAATACCTTGACATTTTATTTTTAAATGGATTATTCTAAGAATAAAATAGTTATTCATGATATGCTTAATAATTTGGTCGATATTTTCGATTATTCACTCACACTCGGTACATCCTAACGTATGCGAGTTAGAAAAAACATCACGCCGTGATAACAGAATCGAATATTATTGCTTTTATTTTTATTCGCAATTTCGGACAATAAAAGTCAAT
Source organism: Philopotamus ludificatus (assembly GCA_022495035.1). Taxonomy (NCBI): domain Eukaryota; kingdom Metazoa; phylum Arthropoda; class Insecta; order Trichoptera; family Philopotamidae; genus Philopotamus; species Philopotamus ludificatus. The sequence continues at coordinate 20,570 of JAGXCT010036007.1, read as the reverse complement.
GATTATTTATAATATTCATTCTTTAGACTCTTTTGGACAAATAAAAAAAGTTTGTGACACATAGGATTTATATTAAAAACTTGGGGTCCTTAATAGACCCCATCGGCATGGCTAGGTTAAAAACTACAAATTTTGACGAAAATTCTGATGAAAATGTATAAGACTTTAAAACGAAGCAAAGTTTTCGTTTTACTCAAAAAATAATTGTTTATTTATCAATACTATTTTTTTCATCTACAAAAACAGAAAAAAATGTGCTAAAACATTTTTTTCCAAAACTAATAATTATAATATAAATGATTGCATACCAATAAAATAGATAAAACTTGTGTTTAATTTTGTGTTCAGATTATTTTCCATTTATTTAAGTAATTTTGGATTTTTATCTCGTTGATGATCCTATGCATGATAAAGATCTGTGACCTTCGACGCCAAAGAGGTTTTGCATTAAAATGAAAAATAACAACAGAAAGAGCTTTTATATTACGTCATCTTAAAAATTATAAAAGCATCGTTGCTAATGAAAGATGATTTTAAAGTCAAGTATTCAAGTGAAAAATCATTTTTAAAAGCTTTTTTCAGTGCGATTTTAGTAAATTATGAACGTATTTCTAATTTTTCATATTATTGAGTAGATTCTTTCAAAAAAATAGGTTAAAAACATTTATTATTGTAATTATCTTTATGATAAAATGATATAGTATTATTAATTCATGATATCGTTGTTGAAGATTAGAAGAACATAATGAAAATCCTGAAAAATAATAAAAAAAAGAGCTTTCTGATGATTTGATAAACAACAGCGACTCGATTATACGTTCATCATCGTGTTATTGAAAATTAAAATGATTAAAAGCCCGAGCGTTCGAATGCCATATGATATTCAATACATATGCAACTCCAGACGTTCATTAACTGGAGCTAATGAAGCTTGAACTTTTGGAGACGAGGATGTTGTCCTATTAACATCGACCTCAACGAGTCTGGAATTTGCTACGATTCTTGCATGTTCATGCGAAACCACACGCATCTCGACATATTTCAAATTATTCAAAGACACAACGTTGCATATGCATCCGATGGATTAATTCAAATTTATAATTAAAAAAATATTTAAACGATTTTCGAACTGTTTTTGCGATTAATATGTTGTGGTATTGTTATTTAGTCATAGGGAATATTTTTTAAAATTGATTATTAATACCGACGTTTCAAGTTGGTCCGCGAGCTGTCTCTCACGCTTCATCAACTGTCACATTTGGAGGACGCGCCTCCCTCAATATGACGGACCACGTGCTTCTAATTGCAGAATATGGACAATTTTGTCTCTTTCGGATGCATTGTGATGATTTAGACACAGAATGGGACGGACTGTCGAGGAAATTTGTCTGAAATTCCAGAAAATATCCAGTCAGGTTCGCGACGAATAAATTTCTGCTCGGTAATATTTTCGTCCTCATTGTGATTTTTTCCTCGCGAGGGCGTCGTCATATCTCGCGAGATGTCGCCGAAAACGATCGCGATATCATCGGTAGTCGATATTTATCGATATGTTGAGTTTTGATCCGTTTTTAATCTGATTTTTTCGTTTGTTACAGGGATTACCCGTCGATCGGATACGTTGCAGGGAAGAGCTTCTTGTGATAAGTGATTATAAGTTAGGTGGTAACGAATCGTGTAAGAATAAGTGTCAAAAATTTACTCGCGTTCGTGCTAAAAGACTATTCGCGAGGGTGTAAAAAGAGAAAATCGATTTTTATATTCATAATTCTTAAGTACAAAAACCAAGTTCTAGGAAAACAAATTCAAGATGAGTGCGAACAATTGCGATAGCATGTCGTCGTACTTCGCCAACTCGTACATGCCGGACATGAGGCACGACGGGCACCCCCAGCAGTACGGGGGGGTGGCGCAGGCCGCGGGGGAGCTGCCCGAGGGGGGCTGCGACCCGGCGGCGCTGCGCCCCGCGGCCCCGCACCACTACGGGCCCCCGGCGCAGCCCGCCCAGGGCGTCCCCTACCCGCGCTTCCCGCCCTACGACCGGATGGACATCCGAAACGCGCCCTACTACAACCAGCAGATGGACCAGAACGGCGGCTACCGGCCGGACAGTCCCAGTCAGATGGGGCACATGGGGCAGAAGGCGGACGCGTACGGGCCGCCCAACGGGCACCAGGCGCCCGTGGTGTACGCCAGCTGCAAGTTGCAGGCGGCCGCGGCGGCCCACGGCGGCGTCCTGTCGGGCAGTCCTCCGCTGGACCAGAGCCAGCAGGCCTCCATGGGCAACCACCACTTGGCGCACCAGGGCCACCCCGGCCACCAGGCCCACCAGGGCCATCCCGGCCACCAGGCGCACCAGGGCCATCCGGGCCACCAGGGCCAGGTCGCCACCACATGGGCGCCGTGCCCCCGCACCAGATGCAGCACCAGCAACACATGATGTACGGCGGGGTCGAGGAGCTGAGTCCGCAGCAGCAGACGCAGATGCCTCTGCACCAGGGTTCCTTGCACCAAGCCCCCGCGCCCCCCGCCGCCGCCGCCTCGTTGCCGAGTCCGCTCTACCCGTGGATGAGAAGTCAATTTGGTGAGTCGAAAGAACAAACGTAACTAACTAATGTGACCCAAGTCACGATAGGGACACATTCGATGGACACCCTCCAAACTTACTAGACCCTTCTTATCCTGATCGAGTAACCAGAGATAGAACTCTTCTTCTTCTTGAGTCAGCGGTACCCACATGTCTGAGGATCGTGACTGTTCTTGATTGGGGCTATCCAAGATCCTGTGCATTCCGCTTCTCACAACGTCCCCTGCCATTGTATTTCCATTGAAGCATGGAAAATGGCAATTAAAAAAAATTAAAGCGCAATTAGCTTCTTCAGCAGTTCTGCACACAATATCATGTGTGCAGAACTTTAATTGAGCCCCCTATACCTCGAGTCGAGTGTTGTCGCTTGCAAGTATCAGACGTGGCGACGATAACGGTTGGGCACCATCATGGTTTCGTAGATTCTACGGAGCTATGAGAGACCACGCCGCTATCCAGGCCAATTCAGTGACATGTGAGCACCCGATCAGACCGTAAATTAAATACGAATTGGCCCTAACCTCGTCTGATTAATTATTGTTACAATTCACGCGAAAGTTGGCGACCTAACCCGTATTCGAAGAGCCAAGATAACCTGGAGAACGTCCGTCACAGTCATGACATCATGGTTGAGACGGAGGTGTCCTATCAGATAACAAGACCCGCCTCAAGTTATTAGGTATAAATAAATAAAATGCCCTCTTTCCTCATACCATTGCGCCGCACAATCTGGCCATATGGACGACGCGCCCCGGTTCTCCAGGCTATCGTTTCTTATAGCGAGACGTTCAAAGTATCGAAGAAAGTATGTAGTAGAAAGTCAGTCAGCGTCTTTCTAGTTATTCCAATTCGTCTTCTTATTTTTGGTTAACAATTTCCGTTCTTCAACGCTCTCCACATCCGGAAGATTAACGGATCTGAATAGCTGATTACTTCAGATAAGTTTTAGTAATGTTGATCTCGAATCCTAGAATAGACTTTCACATACAACTCTATTGAGCAGTTCGGCTATTTCTTCTTGGTGACTATCAAAGTCATATCATAAGCCTTCCCAGTTTTCAAGGGCTCTTCTCATAATATACTCCCCGTATAACTGGGGAGCGTATACAATCTTGTCTCACTCCTTTAAGCACTGAAAACTTTTTCGACGAGCTCGAATCTAATTTGACTATTGCAGTTTGTTCTTATGCAAGCTTCTGATAAAGTGCACTACTTTAAAATCTAGATTAAGTTCGTTATGTTTGCTACTGAATCTTTGCGCAAGCTCCATGTTTTAGAAGAATTAATATTACGATACATCGGAAGCCAAGAATTGAAATAAATAAAAGTAGCTTCAGCATCGAACAAAATTTCTACTGCTCACTCCGAAAGCTTTAATCACCTACTAATGAACGATAGGATCTAGGTTAAGTAGCTTAACTGGCCCTAGTATAACCTGTTTTACTTATTATTTTTATGTTCTATACATTAAAGAAGTATAAGAACAAATAAATAAATACGTTCAAATAAAACTATTTTTTCATTCGCCACTTACATTTATGCGAATAGAGTTTCATCCTCTGAAAAGTTGTGATAACTCCCTGTTAATTCTGAATTTCAAGTAGTTCTTTTTCCTACATGACCATTCATTGATGTCTAACACTCGTGGGTAAAATACTTGGGGGTAAGTGACTCAGTATGGACGGCGCGGGCAACGAGGCCTCTCCTTCGCCCCCCTTCCGCCCCGCATCTATCCAACACACGATGCGAGTAGCACTGCCGAGCAAACAATCATCTTATTCTACATCACGTGGCGTAACGCTGAATATTAATTATTCTTATATTATATAGATTTTTCCTCAATTTTCTTGGGGGTGCTGCAGCTCCGCAGTGTATACGGACGAGCCGCCCCTACCTACATGAACATTATTATATGATCAATTAACATATATAATTATTCAACAGTTGCAGATATTAGCTCACAATTGTAAAACACTTTTTAAAGTCAGAATTAGCTAAACTAGAATAAATTTTAATGTCAAATTCTGAACTAGCTCTCGAATATATATCGAATTAATGATAAAGAAATGGATGAAAATATATAATCCTTATTAAATTCGATATAGACTTTTATCGCATGCCTATTTTAGTTAATTTGCCTAAATTATTTTGTGTTTAGTTGGACTCATCGCCATGGCTTTATGCAAAGAAAAATATGTACGTAAACTGAAGTCTTCGCAATAACATTTTTTAATGAAATCTATATTATGCAAAAAAAGATTTAATAATATATATTGATAAAAACCATAAGTTTTGGACTTTTAATAATACAAAATCTGTATCAAAATAAATACTTTCACAAGAAATCAAATCTATATTACTATAACAAAAGTATGATTTAATTAATAATTAGCCCACAGATTCGCATAATTCCAGATGGCACTACACCACTGATAATATCGGTTTCCTTAAGATAACTGCATATAATCGTAATTAAATACCTTGAAACGTATACACGTTTAAATCATGGCAATGAAGCAATCACGGTGGGATTTTTTGCAATATTTTTCAGAAATTTATTTAATTTTTTTGTTCATCGAAAAATATTTCTTTTTAAATATGGGTCGAATTGTAGTATTTTTGGGAACGTTATTGTTTAGAACTACCTGCCAATTCGGCGGAAACGCACAATGACTGTCAGTCGACGCATTGAAAAGTAATACAGTAGTTGCAATAAATTTTTGCATATCGTAAATCTTTCAAAGCTTCCGGGGGCGCTCGATTGTGTATGCGAGATAACACAATGGCGTTGACGATACCGATGCCAAATCTATTTGTTAGCGAAAGCTTGTGCAAAAATTTACATAATGCAGTATTGTGCATTGACGAAATGAAAAAAAAAAACAAAGGCGCACACCTTCTGTTTGGTTTCGCTTTTAAAACGCTGCAGAAAAGTGAAACTTTGCATCTTTGTCATGCGATAACAATTGAAAATTTATCAAAAAAAAATGTCTGTGCGAACAACTTTCAGTTTTATATTTAGTATTTATTCGGTATTCGCATAGCGCGGTCGCAGTGAATTTTAATGTGACTCCGAAGCCGCGTTATCTGTTAATTGAAACCACCCATCTCAATTAATTCAAGGGGTTTCAAGCACTTTTAAACAAGACAAAGGGTTGTTGCTCTATGACGAGATTGTAATCTCACATACCCGAGGGTACGTGCGCACTTAGCGAGGAAGCCCACCACCTACCGACCATAAATTCAGAATCAACAAGTGTACACGGCGGAGAGAGAGGAGGGAGGGAGAGCAGGAAACGACCCCGATGTGCCGGAGACGCAATATTATTGTTTTCGGCCAAAAAGCAGGTTTGCCAAAATTAATTCGCGGCCATCAATCCGGCGCTGCGTTACGTGTATGCGGCTAATATCGCCACGGCAGACGTCAGACGTGATTTGCATAATTGAGCTTAATCGACACGGCTCATCCGTAGAGCGAGCGGTCGATTATCGCATACGCGCCCGCGTACTATCACGCGCGTAAACACTAAATCGATCCATACACGTTGCACATTATTATTTTTTTAATATATATATGTATAATATTACAAATTTTAATAATAGTGTTTGCATCGGGTAAAATTGTACGGCCATCATCGTGCGGCCATTACGTCATTTGCATGCTTTATGCGCTTTTAATGCCATTATAATGGCCGAAAAAGCTTAAAAATTTATAATGCAAATATGCTTTGATACTTTGTACGCGGCCGAGGAAATGAATATATATTTTTTTATTATTGTTATTTTGTATCGTGAGCACGAGCATTGCTCTATTGCGGAGGATCTTGGCACGAAGATTACGATCACAGCGGTTAGCTCCATTAATCATCCGGTCAATTCCGCGAGGGCAATAAATAAAGATGGCGATGTTGAAATCGCAACGAAAAAATAATGTAATTAATATAAAAATATATTCGCTTTGATCTTGCGAGTCTGAAAAGTCATGTATTTCGAAATGTTGCGAAGCAGTTCGATTGCAAATTGAATTTAATTGCAGGGTGTTTCGATCTGATTTGGTACATGATTTTTTTTACTTGCATATTTGCAGTATCGATACGATTTTTAAGAGTTTAATGCACTTACTCAATTAAGTATTATGAAATAATATTAATGGTATATCGTTCATTATATCTGTTTATTATGTCAATTTTATTGTATAAAAAAATGAATAGAAAGCTATCAATTTTTTATTATAAATTCTCTTCAACTCAACAATTTTTCTCTTTTTATCTGAAATATTGATGTAACATTAAGAAATTTATAAGATTTTTGATTGTTTCATAAAATATTATCTTGCCACTCTCAAAAAGCTTTAGCTCAACATTATTATATACAATTATAACATGTATATTATTTAGATACGTTAAAGATGCATTTCAGTAATTTAATTATTATTATTATATATATGAGGTGTACATATATTCCATTTTTAAAAATCGTAAATATATTATACGCCACGAAATTACGCGTCAGTAAATTTCGCGAGTTTGCTTTGTCCGATTTTTCGTATCCCTGCTTTGTATTCTTCAAATTTTTTCTCAACAATATGTACAGTAAACCCATTGAAATATAATTTGTATAATATAAAAAATGATATAATAAAAACAATTTATATCTAGGGTTACATAAAATATTTACGCTACGAAATTTGGCGTCAGTAAATTTCGCGAGTTTGCTTTGTCCGATTTTTCATATCCCTGATTTTTATTCTTCAAATTTTTTCTCAATAATATGTACAGTAAACCCATTAAAATATAATTTGTATAATAAAAAATATGATATAATAAAAACAATTGATATCCAGTGTTACATAAAATATTTACGCTACGAAAATGGCGTCAGTAAATTTCGCGAGTTTGCTTTACCCGATTTTTCATATACCTGCTATTTATTCTCTATATTTTTTCTTCATAATATATACAATGGACCCATTATTATTAAAATAATGCCTAAAATTGTAATTGCATACCCGAATTACGAGTTGAAAATTCTTTTTCACCATTTTTGTATAGATTAATTATTTTAATTTGGTGAATGGAAAAAAAATAATTAAACTAGAGATAATACATCAATATATGAACAGTACATTTTTTTAAAGATTAATGGATGCAATGACGTTAAGATATATTAAAATAACAATTTATTATGCTTAAATTTCTATATTATTTTTTTTAGTAAAATTCTGCATCGTTTCCAATACTTTGGAATGATTTTTTTGGGTCCCTCGAGTCTCGCGTTCCAGGAATTTTGCTATAGTTTGATAGTTTTGTGGGGTTGCGAAGCCCTGCCTCGAGTCATCAGCGATCATTAATCATTGTCGACATCAGCAGACAAGAGGCACCGCCTTGAGTGGCTCTCTACCTACGGAGGTACAACACAATCTCGAACGCCATTAGGCGCAGCATGCTCCCTCCGCCGATTCCGACATCCACCTCTCATACCCACTGTCTGGTTGGTGGGTAGAGAAGAGTCTGCGCCGAGCCGGGCTCCACTCCCGCAACAATGTCGGGGGATAAAAAATGGATTCCCTAAATCTCTTTCCAAATATCTTCCGCAGGCAGCCGCTCTGTCTTCCCCTTTTAACTCTGACGATGAAAAGGGAATAAAAATATGGCGAATGACGGCTCAATCAGCGAAAAACTAAAACCCATTTTCGTCGGCATTATTCGGTCCTGGGGGCCATTGTTGATACTTATCGCGGGGAAACGAGAAAGTCCCGGGAATTGAAAGAGGGAATGGAAAAAGAGCGAAAAGGCTGTATGTAGATAACTGGGCACAATGCCTTATTGAGTGGAGGTATTTAGGTGGAGAATTTGAACGGCATTGTTGTTCGCCGGATAAGTGAAAACGTTATTCGTGTGTATGCTATCGGTTACACTAATCATGTCACTGGAAATGGCATTTATCTTAAACTTGCTCTATTGAAATCGTTGAATAAATCAAAGAAAAGCCGTCGAGCTTGAAGTTTTCAGACATAGAAATGGTTTTCAAGATAGTGGCTCGACTGTGTTATGCAAAAAATCGAACCTATGATTTAATGCTAAAATCGTTTACAATTTTACTGAATTGTATATAATTAATTTCAGACTGAAACATCTGTGTTTTCATTTTAAATTGTATTGTGATTGTATCGTTGCTTCAGCATTACATTATCCCATATTTTATAACGGCGTTCCCTTCTTTTTTTTTCGCCGGAAAGGGGCAAGTCTTTGTGTAGTACACGTTTCCGGTCAGGCGGGAAAACTCTGCCATTGTCAGGGGAGCTCGATCACTTCCGGATAATACCGATGCAGTTTCACCTCTAGACCCTATCTGAAAGAAAAACTTTTCCCGCTGCACACGTGCCCGGAAAATTCAATTGCATTTATTTTTTTAAATTATTTTTTTGTTCGATCCGTCGTCGGCGTTGTTATTTTACTTTGGCAAAGTTCAAATAAAGCGGCAATCAATCTGCGCCACGGAGACAAAGAGACTTCAGACAGGTGCACTCGCAATAGCTGAATTTTATTCAATCGCACGACAGCGATTCTAAACATTTTTTTCCCCAACATTATTCCGAAATATATTCGATATATTGTGCGCGGGTCATGATACAAATCCGCAAAGATTTAATAAACAGCACATGTGGGCCAAAAGTTAAAAATGGCTCCACATCCGTTCGTTTCCTGTTGCTTCCCCCCACCCCACCCCGACTCCCACACGTGTCCCCTCCCCCACCGACCCACTCTGTTCCCACTCCACATCCCTTTGATGTTGAACCAAGCCGACCCACAGCTCTACCTTCTAGGCCGCGCGATGAATGGGATTTTACAATGGCGGCTCGTGACTAAATAAATATCTAAGACGTAATTTTGATATTGAATATAATTAAAATGTTTAAATTAACAAAGCAATAACTCGAATTGAATCAGAATATTTAGAAAAAATATTATGGGTATATAAACATCCTGAAAAATTAATTTACACAGATAATTTGTTAACATCTTAAGCCGTTCTTGATTTTTTTAACGAAGAACGATTTATTTTATTTATGCGTTAAATAGAGGATTCTCAGGAATATGTTCCAATTTATTAAAAAGGAAGGTTTTCAGCATCAAATAAAAATCTGAAGACGTGTAAATGATATTCAAGAGGTTGAATAAGATCTAAGTCAGCAAAATCATTAAGCAAATGAATTAACTAAAAAAAAATCAGCGTCATTTTATATAAAATAATTAGCAGTTTAATTTATTTATATTAATAATTTTCATAAAATTACGATATATTTAGATACACTAGTGTATCACGCTTTTTTTGAAATCAATATTTAATCCCTTTCTCTAGTATGAAAGTGGCTTAATCCTGCTGTACATAATATCTGTATAGTTATCAACGGTCTTTTATGAGATTTTAGTCCATTTTTCAATTAAAAACATCAGTAACTTGTTTTTACTGCAGAGTTTTCAGGATTTTTTGTGCATATTTATTTGTAATACATGACAAACGTTTTAGATTGGGTTTATATCCGGAGAGTATTCAAATATGGAGACTGATCGTCTTTCTATGAAGTTTTTTTCACGGGACTTATGGCGATAAGCCCATCTTCCATAAACGTGAATAGATCCGTCTTCTAAAACGGCATAATTCTAATCACTTATTAACACTCATTCCTCCAAATTTCATGCTACTCATAGAAAAAAAATAACGTCTAATTCTTCCGCAGAAAGCTTGCCTTCACATCCAATATAACTAAATTTATAGTATCGGTCTTCTCAGCAAAAAATACGTATTTTTAACGTATAGTTTTTAACTGTTGGGCAATGGAGGTTTTTTTCAAACTATTTTGTGAAGCCCAATACTTTAAAAATGCATTTGCACTGTTTTTTAGAAGAGTTTCTACCACTAATCTTTTTTCTTATATCTGAGGGTTCAGATCTACCCGATCTTTGAGCAACAGACGTACTTACAATCCTTTTGAGCTGGACAATCATATAATAATATAATAATTCAGCCCCGTGTGGAGTTGTCAGTCTCAAGCGATCCTGGTATACAGGATCTTTAAGACATGCAATTGATTATTAATTATAACTGAACAAGGAAGCTGGCTATCTAAAACAATTATTCCAAGATCTGCCATGTTAGGGATGAAGTCAACAGAAATAATTGAAATCAAAGTACCGATTTTTTTTCTCTATTTACTAATAAAATATAAAATACGTCAAATAAATCGTCGATTTGATTATTGCAAAATATCAGTTGTACGAATGATTTATATATTTTTTTAAAAACAATTAATTAAATTATTTCACCACCCTACGCCAATGCGCAATGGCGTGAGTATCTTTCTGGCAAGTTCACAAAGTCGCTCATAGATAGCGTTGATGGCACCTTTTTCGTGTTAAACCATTGCCCAAATAAAACATATTGATTTTATACATGAGCCCTAGCTTTCGCCTCTTTAATATTTAATTCGGCAATCCCCGAAAAAAAGCGCAATAAGCGCGGTCACACTCGATTTAACATTAAACGCTGATTATACTAAAAATGCGAAAGTTCCCAAAGGCAATTTCGATCGGATGAAGTCATTAAATCGTGAAATTTAACAAAATCACGATCGAAAATTTTCGACACGATTTCTTGCCGCACTTACATGAACACGGTGGTGGATTATGTTAATATCCCGCTAAAATATTAATATAATCATTTTGTGTGCATCCCCGACGTTATAAAAATGAGTTTCGCTCAGAATTTGGTATTCTATTAATTTTTTTGAGATCGTTTTGGATGCAAAATAGCGGATCGCATACAAGCCATTAACACTCGGTTACAAAATCCGTGTGTATATTTCATTTAATTTGCGGTTCTAGTGCCACGAGCTTGTTCATACCTCGGGTTGCTAATTACAAGGAATGGTAATGGCCTCGGGATATCTGATGTTGCTAATGTCAATCAATGTCAGCGGCGTGTAATATGAAGAGGATAGTCTGCATCCATGTTTTGCCCGACTATTTTCATACCGAAAAAAAATATATATATACAAAAAAATATATATGAACCGACGTTACCTCGGGCACCTATTATATTAACCTTGGTATACAAGTAATTTTAATTCGAAAACCGTAAAGGTAAATTATAAAACAATTCCACACGGACCCTACTCAAAATCACGTCATGGGCCTCGACTTTCTTGTTGGGGGGAAAATGGATTTTTTTTCGGGCTCGTCACGAAAAAATGAGCAGGTGTACTAAACGCATTTATAAATCTGGTGTCATGTAAACACGGCTCGGGATTTTTTATTTCAGGATTCTGTAATGTATCATTTCAAAGGTGATAATTTAACACAGTCGTATAATAACAAAGTAACTGAATCTTAATTATTTTTAATATAATTGAGATTGACAATCTTGCAGAATATAAATGCGTCTTCAATGCAATTTTTAATAAATATTTTGTGGAATATTCAATTATTTATAAAATAACTGCACAAAATCCTTAATACTACGATATTAACACAGGACGAAACATCGTCTTTTACAAAAAAAAAATCAATGAATGGTTTTATATGCACTAGCCGCTTTTGCTGAAATTCTCCTCAAATCTGAAGTATCTGACCAAAAAAAAATATTTAAAAAAGACTGTTGTATAAGTTACAGCCGATCAAACGCGTAGTATCGGCTAGCGTTTGTTATGCGCGCCCCGTATATACACAAATAAGCTTTTGACGTGAAATCCACGTCCCCCGTAGGCAATGTGTTAAATACATCATGTGTGATATGAACATCTTAAAAACTGTCAGGGGGGCAATACATTTATCCATGAGTTTATTTGCACAATAATTGCATTTGCATCTATCTAAACATTTTTTTAATTTAATTCTGTATGATTTTCAATTAAATCTATTTTTTTTTAATAAAATCTAATTATTTTTTAAGATCTAATACTGTCTCTGAGGTGTTTGAATGAGTTTTAGATGATTATGCTATAATACGTTTTATTCTTCATAGTCATAATAAAGTCTACTCTAATTTAAAATGAATGTAAGTAATCGTCATTTATGAAAATTGGCGCGAGAATATGATTTAAATTTTTCAGTCATATAGTATTATTTATTTTTAATGATATTTAAAAAAGGATATTTTGTCTGAATTCGCTCTGAATGATAACGATACTGAAACGGATATAATTAATAAAACATCTGACTTGTTGATTGTACAAGATTAATTAATTGTAGAATTATTTTCAGAACATGAAACGAATGAAAAACGTTTAATTAAGATAGATCCACGTATTTCATCATTTATTTCTCGTCTCAATTTGCACGATGAATGAGACAAATATTTTTTTAACACTGTCTCGATACAGCACAGTTTAATAAAATAAGCAAAAAAATAACTAGGTGTGCTAATAAATTGTTAATTATGCAGTTTATTAATTTTATTCATAATCTTGGTTTAGATTTATTTATAATTGCATAGAATCGATTTGCGAGCTCATTCTCGCCGCAGATTCCATCTTTCCAATTTTTCCATTCCATGCGAGTCGTGTCGCTGTTTAATCGATCCAGTTGCTTCAGTAGCCGACTCCTGAAGCTCAGTAAATGCATTGCCGATCTCTTTGTGAGATAAGCCGGTACATTCCCACCCAATATCCCCCATGTGCAGTTCCTGCGGAGCCGAAAGACATGTTGCCCGGCAACTCTGCGCACTGCCGTCGCTCGGTTTAAGAGATATAATGAGAATATAAACGCCTCATAAATCATTCATCTTTTTCCCTTTTTTTTGCTCGAGCCCTGTTTTATTTTCGTCTTGTTGTTTCATGTAGAACCGACTTAGAGCCCCCTCACGATCCGCGCGTACTCCGCCCCTGGGCTCGAGATCGTACCGCCGGGACGAGATGAATTTTTTTTAAGCATTTTTTTCTCGAGCCTTATTCACACGTGTAATCACGCCGATTGCGATTATATTATTTAAATATTATATTCTATGAATAGCGCGGGGTCCCCGTTCCCTTTCATCATCATAAAGTGATCCATTGTGTAACGGAAAATATTATTTTATCGTCAAAACTTTTACGACTGCGGTGAGACGTTCAAAAACTCTGGGGGTTGGGCTTTAAAATTTTCTTCGAAATAAGTTTTTTAAACTTTTTGACGTTGTACAAAAGTTTCAGCCGGAGATTCTCGGGATATCTTCAGCATATTGAAAACATTTGCCAGCGCTTCTTAAACCGATCACGCAATACGCATTCGTAGATACAATCAAAAATAATATAATCTCGACGGATCGTGAGTTGATGTTGTTTTAAACACCGTGTGAATCGTAATCAATACAATTAGCCGAATGAAAAAAAATCGTAGATAATGCCCTTCCTGGATTTTTCGTATACCAATTTTTCCATATAATTGGGGAGCAATTGTAAAGCCATTTTCAGCCACTTTAATCTTAGAATAACGCTGATGACGCCGCGTAAAAAAACCGTTAATGATTTTTAAATTAGTGACCCGTGAATTCGAAAAGTCAGACTGTCGGCCATGATGATAGATGAAAAAAAAATTCGTCGACAAAAAAAAAACATGGTTTCCTGCACACATGGTTTCACGCGAGGTAGGTGTATCCCATACCCTCGTCAGTGTTGGATTGGGCAGACCTGACATTGTCCAATCAGCCTCAGACGTTTGGGATTCTAATCTACAGGAACCTGCCTATTCGAGACCCATGTTTTGATGATAAACAGATATCCGAGAAAAAAATAATATATATAGAATGATGTATGAAACGGAAAATATTTATGTAAAATTATGTATTAATAGGGGAGCGATCGTATTTTCTGTGGATATGGGGGATGTTTTGTGTTATTTCCTCTATTTTTTTTTTTGAGGGGGAGATGAATCAACGGCTGATAACACAGAAGAAATGATTTAATTTTCGCTCGCATTACGATTTTTTGCATATATGAATGCGTAATGATATAATTTATTCATGAAATATTCGAATATATTTTATTCGTTGTTAATAGACATGTTTCTAATTTTTTTCCCGATATTTCTATTGATCTGATGCATTACAAGAGTGTCCCGCAGAGCAACACCAAAGAATGAAAGCCGTCTCGTCACTATTGACAATGGGGCGCATTATGAAACTGCAGCATCCAAACAATGGGGATCCCATTTTTTGAGTGTCGGGATATTTTTTTTTTTGGGAAAAGTCTCAATCGTGGGTGCGTCCGGAATTAATGCGCTCTCCCTAATGCAGTTGTACTCGGGCACAATCCCATTTGTTGGTTATTGTTCCCGGGCCGTGTCGGATACAATGCCGGGCAATAAGTCTGTGTCGTTTCCACGAGCCTCGCTTTGATGTCTTTGTTATGACTCGGTGTTGGTATGTGAGCCCGGACAGCGGCTCTCCAACTGTGCAGCGAGCGCTGGGGGGTGGGATCACCTCCTTCTGTTGCCATCCACCCTCCGCGACGGCCGAGATGTCGCGAATTCGCGGGTTGATTGCTCCGATGTTATTATTTTTGATGATGGAGAAAATTTCCCCATCTGAAAATAGACGTATAATTAAAGAAAATCGTTTAAAATAAATAAAACGTCAATAATTTAAATAAAGCAAATAAGCCACACGATAAAAATAATTAAAATATGGCGTCATTAAATTTCGCGAGTGTTCTTTACCCGATTTTTCATATCCCTGTTTTTTATTCTACACATTTCTTCATGAAAACATATACAATAGATCCCTTAAATTATAATTGCATACCTGAATTTGGTGTCAAAAAATTATTTTCACCATTTTTGCTACTTTTTGTATGAATATTACATATACAGATACTGGCGTCAGTAAATTTCGCGAGTTTGATTTGCCCGATTTTTAATTTTCCCGATTTTCATTCTCTATATTTTTTTATAATAATATGTACAGTAGATCTATTAAGATTATGATTCAAATTAAAATTTCATACATAAATTACGTGTCGAAAAATTATTTAGAATAAATGCAAAGATATTGTATTAACAACACCTCGCGAATTTTAATGGCGCCGATAGTATTTTAATAAAAAAGATATTTATTTAATAAAAAAATAATACAATATTGATATGGAATATATATAATATATAATAGTTCGAATCAATTTTCTATTTAATGCTAGAATGATTCTAGATAAATAATAAACCTTAAGAATGGAAGAATGATTCCTGATGGAAAAACTGTTGTTATAATTTTAAATATAATTGCTATTTGAACCGTATTATTTATTTCACATTAATATTTAATATTAATTAATTAAGTATTACTATATATATATAGATCCGATATCTTTATGGATCAATTGTTAGTTTAATTTTTAATCATTGTTTAATGACATTTTTAATCTTTTATATAGACGCATTGACCTGAAAATAGTATTAAGTAAATATTTCGTCTATAAATCATTTATTTTCTTAAAAATAAATATTTCCCATAATATTATGAATTAAATTAGCACCGTAATACACACCTTAAATATTAAGATTTAAAGTATGATATTTACTATGCAAATGTTTAGAATCGCTGTATTTACTTCTAGAAATCAACACTTCATGTATGGAATATAATAGGATGCATTGTTATTTGCGATCAATGATCGATTCGCATTGTATAAATAATATTTTTTAAACAAATACAGTATTTGTTTAATTATTTATTATTATTTTTTGATTGAATTGAAAGGCCCTGATGAAATTGACTTTGATTTAGAGTCTCCTGTGTCCATGTAGGCGCGGCATAATAGAATCATCTTGTAAAACCCATGGTACATGGCGACATTTTTCACGGTACTCTACGACAATAAATACCAGAGTCTATCCTGTATTTATTAATGGTATTGCCGGCATTTCCGCGCCGAGATAATTCGACCGATTCAGCGGCTATTTCGAGGGTTAACCCTTTGCGGTTTCGCATCATCGTCGGTGATAAGACCAGTCTTCCACCGCTCGAAGCAATTGATCATTCCGTCTTCCTTCTACCATCCCGGTGCACCGAAGGCTGGCCCACTCTGGTAATTGATCGGTGCGTACAGTTTTGAGAGACACCTAATTATTTTTGGTCCGACTTGTTCCCGCTTTGATTTATAGGCGCTCTGCTCCAGTGCCGTTGCGGGCGATACGTCTTCGATATTTTAAAAAAAATAAATATAAATAAATTAGGCGGCGAAATTTGAATATTTTAATTTTTTGCATCGGGTTTTAGCGGTCTTTCAGACGGGCCGCGATATTGTTCTGGTTTACAATTTCGCAGCTCTAAAACAAATCATGGCCCATTTTCTAGCCGACATTAGTGCGGGCGCCCAAAACCGTTTTCCCGGACCGCCTCTGTCCGGTTTGATTTACGAGCCGGCCCTGTCTGACACATTCTGTGACCACGGAGCCAGAGTCCACCGTAAGAATTTGGCCTCACGATCTCCCCGGTCAACATTTTTTCCGGCTCTTGCTCACAAAATAAGAAATCGAATGTGTGTACGCCGTCCAGTGGCGCATTTACGAAAATCGATAAATAATTCATAGGAAAAACAGCTATTTTTCATCCAGATACGAAAATATATTTTTAATTAAAATATCGCATTTTCTGACGCTGATTAAATAATAGAATTAAAGCTTAAATCAAGTCAATGAATTTAAATACACCCTTCTGTTCTGCTAGATCACCGTGTTAAGCGAGACTAAAAAATGTATGTATTAAAGAAATAGTTAGATAGAACTGATAATTTATTGAAACATTATGAACATAGATAAAAGATATTATTCAATGTCACTATCACTGGAAGGTACTAACATGAGGATTTTCCTTCTTTTTATTGGCTGAATGTCATCATCACAACTACTTTCGATCACATTTTCTGTTATGTTCCGTCGTAGTTCAAAAAAATCGATAATCCGTGATTGTTCATCTTTTTTGATGTTCTTGTAAATCTCCTCATATCTTGCAACGCATTGTTTAATTTCTCGTTGAAATTTCAAAGCTCGATCCATATCTGGATCATTATTTAGGAAATGCATTTCTATATTTTTTGCCATTTGCAACCCATCTTTTATTGTTTTAGTAGTAATCGTTGAAATTGGACCAGAACTTTCAGTGTCGCTTCCGGTATCGCTTCTGATTTCAGGAGGAACTCTTGTGGTCATATCAATTAATTCTTCTTCATTTAACTCCTGTTCTTCAAACAATTCATCAATTTCGTTGATAGCTAAATCCTCCAATCCCTCACCTCCTATTGAACGTGCGATATTAATAATTTCTACAAAATCCCTACAAAGTCTAACAAAGTCTACAAAGCAAGATTTAATCGAAAATATTTTTTTTCTAACAATACTGAAACCGTGATAAAGCGAAACCGTATTAAGCGAGTATTGTGTTAAGCTATATTTTTAGAGGATTATAAAATAATATAAGATCAACTCTTAGCTATTTATAGAAATTAAAAAACATTTTTTTGCGACGTGATTTAGTGTATTAAAAATATTTTTATATACAATTTTTGGGTTTTAAAATATGATAATCCATCTTGTACATTTTTTGGATTAAAAATGTATACAAAATATTATTTTATGATCTTTTTAACGCTATATATGTAGCATAGAATATAAATACTAAGCTTTTACCCTAAAAAGCTAATTATTTTTAATTTTCTGATTATTTTTCTATACTTTTTTTTGATGCAGATGACATTTTTAACCTTGTCTATTTAGACCTCGAATAACCCTTTTAATATAAATCCTACATGCCACAAACTTTTAGTATTTATCCACAAAAGTCTAAAGAATAATTATTATAAATAATCATTGACTTTTATTGTCCACAATTGCGGAAAAAAAAAAACAAGAATATTCGTTTCTGTGCCAAGTACGAGCGAAACGTACTAGTGACACGTGCCGCGAGAGATCATAATATCGACCAAATTTTAAAGCACATCATGAATATCTATTTTTATTCTTAGAATAACCCATTTTTTTTAAAAAAAATAAGATATGGTTGAACAACACATAAAATTTACGAATTTTTGGATTACATCAGGTATATTTTCGCAAATCTTAATATTTTAAATTAATTTTATTACGACAGGGGTACTAAAAGCTATGCATAATACAGCCTTATTTTTAATAATCGTAATCAACGTCCGTCAGAAATTCTCGATTTAATTGAAAATACGGTGCATAATCCACAGATTTTCACGCCAAAAATTGTTACGATAAATATAAAAGAGTAAAAAATCGTATTTAATTATAATAAAATATTTTTTAATTATTTTTTTAAAATTATTTTTCGATTATTGGAAAACGTTTCCGTACGCCACTGCGAGTTTATATCAAAGCCGATTAAAATACGGCCAGTCCCCGTGAATAATTCATCATCCAGTCGGATAGAAATGTGTCTCTTCGGCTCGCTTCTCATTCTTGTTGTTTCTGTCTGTTTTTTTTTTCGTGCTCCTCGATACCTAGTACGCTGTCTGGCCGACACCATGCCAGAGAAAAATGAGTGGACACAGGACACTTTGAATCACGTCTCAATCTGAAATATTTACGCCGGTCCCGGCGCTTTCGTAACGCACCGCGGATGAGTAACGCGCTTTGTATGCGGGCCAGACGCCCGATTGTGTTTAGGACCACCACACATTTATAAAACGGCACAAATTTTGGACACAAATTATTGAAGCGCCATTCGTCGACATCAATCAGTACGAAATTAAATAATATATTTATTTTTTCGGCCTGAACCTTGAATTATACTGCGATTTCCTATTTCCTCCTCCGCGTTTTTTATTTAACAATGCATTAGTACGAAAACTGACGAAACGGAATTGTAAAGCGGAACTAACTCGAGTGTTTACGCTTCTATGACAAATTACATTTCTTAGACATTAGCGGGTAATTCTATTGTTGGCGATATGTAACGAAGCGCGGCTTTGGTGCATTGACTGTTGACCGTGTGACATCAGTTCATTGCAGATTATCTTTTATTTTTTATATACAGAATCCGAGCTCGTAATGATTGATTCCAATCCGAATTTAAAGCGGTAAGATTTATCGTTTGTTCGTAGTACGATAGTTTTAATTACGCGAGACCTAAATATGGGCCGGCTCGTTTTCAGCGCAGATTCCAAAAGTCATGACTCCAATCCCACAATGTCGACGCCGCATTATGCCACTTTTAGTAGAACGGCCTTCAGACGTCAGGCCGTTTATTGGCCCATTTTAATTGCGTCATTATCCGCTGATTTATATTCTAAACAATGGACATTAGTCATCCATTGTTAATGCCATGCATCGGCCATAATCGATTCATTATTGCTTTTTTGTCCGTAACCAGAGGCGAGGCACCGCAATTATTTTCGAATCGACAAAAACGCATTACCGACGAAGGTTTCAATTCCGGCCGAAAGTCCGACGCCATCGCAGAAGCTAATCTCCGTGCGGGGCGTCCCCGGAGGCCCGCAGACACGCAACTCGTAATTCGTTTAATCCACGTGAGGAGGATCCACGGCTGTAATGGCCGTGCTCTAATTGTGGGTCACATATAGTGTGACCTTCTCGTCTCTGTTTGAGACCTCTGGTGTGCATTCTTCGTATTGAAATCTTTCGGGCGTATGATGCAAGCAGTAGCTCGCTGAGACCAATTACAGATGAATTTAATAACTATTATAATTTTGCACGGGGTTCATATCTTGCGAACTACCGTATATTTTTTTTTAAAATAAAATATGCTAACTCTATGAAAGAAGGATCTGATGAAAGCGAATTCTATTTTATTCTTCTTGATTTTATTATTTTTTTCCGGGAAATTCACTCGTCACTGCTAATTTTCAGCGGTGAGATATCACGACAATATTTTAAATATAATTAACATCTTGTTAAGAAAATGATTGCCAAGATTCAGTTTAAAAATAGTAATTGTTCCATTTTCTTGAATCGTACAAAAGGATCAGATATAT